>OAMR01000013.1:1772538-1816999 GCA_900205405.1 Echinochloa crus-galli | reverse complement strand
CAAAATCATGAAAAAGACATGCACTTTAAATATGATGCACATACACTTATTGCTCCAAAAATTATTTAATTGATGTTTAAATATTTATTGGCTCAAATTAATTCAAAAATTTAAATTATGTCCTTAGAAAAATTAAATATAACCATGTTGCTATAATTTATTTGTGATGGAATTTTAGGGTGTTACAATTTACAATGATGCTGCATGTTCAAGATGCTGCGGCTGGGTTTAATACCATACTAGAAACAAACAGGGCGCGGCAACGCGCGATACGATTTGGGGCCAGTGCAGAATGGGATCTTTTTCTCTTGGTGGAAAAATCATAATAATCTGATAATTCTTTATGGAATTATAAATATGCTATTTTACATAGGTATCAACAGGGTAGGGGTTCTACATGAAGTCACTCACAATGATACGTAGCAAAGGAGTACAAATATTTTGCAATTCATATATCTTTAATGAGTTCAAAATATCCATCAGTATTGATTAATAATAAATAGATTGATGGTGTCGATTTGTATGATGAACACGGAGCGGTGGCTTGTTTGTCGATGATCTCATGGCAATGTGGAAATACTCTGCAGCTTTGGTCAAACATAATGAGGTGTACTCAGACTGGTCGTTATATCTGCCATGTCTAGCAACCTGTAGTGCAACAGAATCATTTGATTAATACACTACACGGTGCAAGGGACATTGGGGGAGAAGATAGATCAACGCTACATAATTAGCTTTCTGGAATTTAAAGAAATGGATGAAAACTTTGACACACGGCAATTAGGTGCTTCATTTGTTAATTTTTCAGTTGTTTTAGCATTATGGAACAAACTCAGAAATGTTTGGGCATAAACAGGACTGAATTAAAATATGGCATATGCTACATTGCCATTGCTGGGAAGATTATCTATCATAGCGTTCCTTTGCAAAGGTAGCTTTCAAGAGCATGGCCATTATCAGACTTATTATCAAAGCTGTACTGACCAATGGTACACTATAATAGATAATCTAACAATGTTATGCTACAAATCATTGTGAATGCTAAACTATTTTCCCAATGATTTAGCATTCACAATGATTTATAGTTACTCTCCTTACTCATACTTGGTAAGCTATTATTTCTTCTAAGTAACTAGCTAATCTTGCATTCCTTACCATGCTATCAAAGTATCAATCGTTGCTACTGTTCTTCTATGTCAGATTACGTTACTGTTAGCTTCTTCAATATCTGCTGATTTTCATGCCCCTTGATCATACTTGCACAGATGTTCAGTATGCTTCTACTATCCACATGAAACTACAGCACAAAACTTGAAGCAAAGCTGGTTGTAGGGGAGTACCTTTTTTTTTGGCAATTTGTTACATGAATTCTGATATTACTTGATAAATCAAAGCTATATATACTCATGAATTCTCATTGAGATATCTAGCTGATATTTGTACTTATGCAAAATTTGCCAGCCAAACACAATCAAACACTTCTCACAAAAATCCCAGAATCAAACACTTCAGACATTCATATACTGTAACAGCACTGATACATTTTCTTTTTAAACTTGATATCCAGCATGTAAAATAAGCTTTTCTATGATTATCGTGTGGTTATACGTTAGGACTTAGGAGTCCAGGAGTGATATCTTCATTTGGTACTTCTGTAGTAGATCATTGCAGATTTTGGGAGTGCCGACTATACATTAGAAATTGTGTAAGTTGTTCCACTGTCCACGACGTGAATGCCTCTTCTAGAATCTCCAGTGTAGCTTGCAATTGTTCCTCCCCAACCACAGTGACCACATTGGACAGTGTTCTCTTGTAGCTGTTTACAGCATCCTCTGGATGCCCTTTTGCTATAGATGTGTAACACCCTAAAATTCCATCACAAATAAATTATAGCAACATGGTTATATTTAATTTTTCTAAGGACATAATTTAAATTTTTGAATTAATTTGAGCCAATAAATATTTAAACATCAATTAAATAATTTCTGGAGCAATAAGTGTATGTGCATCATGTTTAAATTGCAAGTCATTTGCTTGATTTGTGTGAGAATTTCAAAATCATGAAAAAGTCCAGAAACCCACCCTCAACTCTTCCCCCGGTTCGGCCCATTCCCTCTTTCTCTTTTTCCCGCGGCCCACCTTCCCTTTCTTTTTTTTTCGGCCCAGCAGCACACCCCCCCTCCCCTTCTTTCTCTCCTTCGCGCGAGGCCCACTCCTGCTTTCGGCCCAGGTGCGGCCCGACCTTCCTCTCCCCCCCTCTCCCTCTCGCTGCCAGGCGGGCCCCGCTCGTCAGCCCCGTCGTCTTCCTTCGTCCGCCCTCCTCTGCTCGCCGAGCGCCGCGCCGCTCCCGCTCCCGAGCCGCTCGCTCTCCCTCTCGCCTCTTCCTCTCCCCTCCCACCGAGCGCAGCAACTGCCGCCTCCACTCCGCTCCAACCCCTCGCCTCCCCACCGAAACGCCACACCACCGAGCCTCCACTGACCGAGCGCCAGTGATGCCGGCCGCCCCTCTCCCCGCAGCGACGGCCTCCCTCCTCCCCTCTCTACCCTATAAATACCCGGCCAAGCCCCCAGCGATGCACACCCCAATCACTCGCACCCCTCTCGCAAACGCGCCACCGTCGACGCCTTCATCCCTGACAACGCCGCTCGAGCGCCGCCGCCTCGTCGGACCGCCGCTCCGGGACTTCTCCGTCCTCTTCTTCCACTCCAGAGCCTTCGCACCGAGGTAACGAAGCTCTCCCCGCCCTTTTCATTCCCTGTTTCAATCGGCATTAGGCCCCATGCCATCGCCGGAGCACCGCCGCCACTGCTCACCACCGTGCGCCGCCTCCGTTGCATTTTGGGCAACTTGAAACCTCAAATCGAGTTCGCACCGCCGCCTTGGTGCTATAGGACCCCTAAAACCAACCTTAACCGAGGCTCTGTGCACGTCTTCCCGCACGCCGGCGCTCCGCCGCCGTGAACCGCCTCTGCTCGCCGTCGAATCGCCGGATCCGCCGCGCAATCGTCGACTTGATCTCCCCAGCCACGTTCGCCACTTCTTCACGATTCTGTAACACCCAACCGCGCCCAAAACCGTGGCCGTTTGCCTGAGTTCGTGTGAGCTCCGGCGAGTTGAAAGTGCATCTAGGCATTTAATCTATTTTGGTGATTAATGGCAATAGAAATTCGGATATGATGTTGTGCTTGAGTTGTGCAGGAATAAAATGAAATAAAGAGAAAGATAGCACAAAAGGAAGTACCCCAATTCTTTTTGATATGGTGGAAGACTCAATTGGCAATTTAAATTCTACTTTCCTTTTGAAATTGAGTATAGGACCACCGTACTATCAAGGGGGACGTAGTTGATGATTTCCAGTTGCTAAAAGTGCTTTGATTGAGATGACAAATTCTTGAGTCTCAAAAACCCTTCACAAACACCTTTTCTGCTCGGCCGGAACTTAGGCCGGAAGATCCGACCGGATGTTCCGGGCCGCTCGGCCTTGGAATTTTTCCTGGCCGGAAGATCCGACACTGGTCGGAACTTACTTGGAAGTTCCTTTGAATTGCCTGTCGGAAGATCCGGCTATGATGGTTAGAAACTTCAAGAGATTCATGAAGGCAAGAGGTGAAAAGAAGAGCTTCTCTCAACGAAGATGCTATGAGTGTGGGGAGAAAGGGCATTACATTGCCGATTGTCCCCGCAAGAAGAATGACAAAGATAACAAGAAGTCCAAGGACAAGAACGATGATGACAAATTCTTTAAAGCCACAATAACACTTCACAAAACTCCTTTCCTGCGTGGTCGGATCTTAGGCCGGAAGATCCGACCGGATGTTCCGGGCCGCTCGGCCTTGGAATTTTTCCTGGCCGGAAGATCCGACCCTGGTCGGAACTTACTTGACTTAGCCGTTTTTCAAGCTCACGAGTGTCCTGTTGCAAGTTCCGATCCGAGGCCGTAAGATCCGACCGGAAGTTCCGGCTGGCTCTGTCTTGGTTTCTCTCTGGGTCGGATGTTCCGGGGTCTGTCGGAAGATCCGACACTCTGAGCACCGATGAAGAAACTGCTATGATGGTTAGAAACTTCAAGAGATTCATGAAGGCAAGAGGTGAAAAGAAGAGCTTCTCTCAACGAAGATGCTATGAGTGTGGGGAGAAAGGGCATTACATTGCCGATTGTCCCCGCAAGAAGAATGACAAAGATAACAAGAAGTCCAAGGACAAGAACGATGATGACAAATTCTTTAAAGCCACAATAACACTTCACAAAACTCCTTTCCTGCGTGGTCGGATCTTAGGCCGGAAGATCCGACCGGATGTTCCGGGCCGCTCGGCCTTGGAATTTTTCCTGGCCGGAAGATCCGACCCTGGTCGGAACTTACTTGACTTAGCCGTTTTTCAAGCTCACGAGTGTCCTGTTGCAAGTTCCGATCCGAGGCCGTAAGATCCGACCGGAAGTTCCGGCTGGCTCTGTCTTGGTTTCTCTCTGGGTCGGATGTTCCGGGGTCTGTCGGAAGATCCGACACTCTGTGTCCCCAATTTTTTTTTTCAAGCAGAAGACGGCATACGAGATAAAGGAATGTGACTGGAGTTCAGACGTGTGCTCTTCCGATCTCGGGTGTAGAAGACCCGGTGCTAAAGGGCCTTTCGCACCGGGTGGTGGGAAGACCCGGTGCTAAAGGGGGGGCCTTTAGCACCGGGTCGTGGCTGCACCCGGTGCTAAATGCACCGGATCTATATAGCCTCGCGCCGCCCCCCGCCCCGCAGCACTTCGTCTTCCCCCAAACCGCCGGCCCTCCTCCTCGCCTCGCCCCCGCCGCCGTCGTGAGGCGCTGGCCGACAGAGCCCTCCGTCAAGGTACGGTAGCATGCCCACCTCACCTGATTCGGCTTGATGCGAGGGTAATTTGGGATCTGTTGCTGTGGGCGATCGATCCTTCCCCGTGGATTGGTGCTTGTTTGCAGGCCGATGCGTTCGATCTTGTTGGATTACCCATGATCCAGAACACCCTGGCCGGATTCAACACGTCCCTCGTCTGCTACGGTCAGCGGGCCAGGTACTTTGCTAAATGCTAATCCAAAGGAGTCGGTTTCCTGTTCTCTGCTTCTCTATTCCTGTTTTCTGATGCAAATATGTACGTGTTGTTGAATGCTTCTAGTGTGGCACTCGCATGGGGAGCGGAGGCAGCTGGGAGTGGATCGAGGCACACACTTTTCTTTTCTTCTTTTGTTGAACTGGCGGAGGCTTCTCTTTTTCTAATCTCTCTGTAATCTAAATTTCTATGTTGAATCTACGTTGAATCTTGAATGTTGTAATTGTTGGATCTTAAATGTTGTGATGTAAATTAAGATATTTCTACTCTTAATTTCTTTCTTTCTCCTCTTATTTATCTACTCTCACCTTCTTCTTTTTTCTGTTCTTGAAGAATAAGAACAAAAATTTTGTTCTTGTTCTTGAAGGACGGAGAGAAGACGACGGTGAGCTAGAAAAGAGAGGAGAGGGAAAGAGACGAGAGTAGAAAAAATATTTATTTTTTTGCGCGTAAAAATTTTTAGCACCGGGTTGTGTCTGGACCCGGTGCTAAAGGCCCTGCTACCGGCGCTGCGGGGCAGGCCCTTTAGCACCGGGTCGTGGCTGCACCCGGTGCTAAAGGGCCCCTTTAGCACCGGTTATTCAACCCGGTGCTAAAGGGGTACCCCTTTAGCCTCGGATTAGTTGCACCGGGTGGGAAACCCGGTGCTAAAGGGCTTTCCCGGTTCCACAGAGCCTGCACCTCTCCAACAAGCCACAGGCGGGACCGGTTCCACAGAGCATGCACCTCTCCAAGATGCGGCCCTTATTAGCCCTCCACAGCAATATCAAAGCAGTCACGCTTCCACACAGGCCGCCGAAGCGGTCCGTTACACCGTGGATGAAATAACTCAACGGACCGCGTGCGAGCTTGTCGTCAGGCAGAAGAACTTAGCTGTGGTGGTACGTATGCGACCTTAGTTCATACTGCATACATTTCACCGTAAATACCATTCATTTACTAACTTTCTTTGTGACTACTAACTTATCAGGTCGCATACGGTATGACCAAACGTGTGGAAGAAGGGCAAAAATGGCACTGCAATGACATTCCACATGGTTACGTACCTGTTGAGGTGGAGCAAGTCGTCACCAGCTGGGAAGACTTGGAACTTGACATCCCCGGAGGTGACGGAGAAACAAAACTCGGTCAGTGTTCTCACTGCATCATTCTATGGAGCAAGGCAGACATCGTTATACCCGATACACCTGCGGCTACCAACAAGCCCCCGTCACCTCCAAGAGATCCACATCATGACGATTCTCCGGGAGCTCCTGATGCAAGCCCGTCTCCTCCGCCAAAGAGGTCTCCGTCTCCTCCGCCGAAGAGGTCTCCGTCTCCTCCGCCGAAGAGGTCTCCGTCTCCTCCGCCGAAGAGGTCTCCGTCTCCTCCGCCGAAGAGGTCTCCGTCTCCTCCGCCGAAGAGGTCTCCGTCTCCTCCGCCGAAGAGGTCTCCGTCTCCTCCGCCGAAGAGGTCTCCGTCTCCTCCGCCGAAGAGGTCTCCGTCTCCTCCGCCGAAGAGGTCTCCGTCTCCTCCGCCGAAGAGGTCTCCGTCTCCTCCGCCGAAGAGGTCTCCGTCTCCTCCGCCGAAGAGGTCTCCGTCTCCTCCGCCGAAGAGGTCTCCGTCTCCTCCGCCGAAGAGGTCTCCGTCTCCTCCGCCGAAGAGGTCTCCGTCTCCTCCGCCGAAGAGGTCTCCGTCTCCTCCGCCGAAGAGGTCTCCGTCTCCTCCGCCGAAGAGGTCTCCGTCTCCTCCGCCGAAGAGGTCTCCGTCTCCTCCGCCGAAGAGGTCTCCGTCTCCTCCGCCGAAGAGGTCTCCGTCTCCTCCGCCGAAGAGGTCTCCGTCTCCTCCGCCGAAGAGGTCTCCGTCTCCTCCGCCGAAGAGGTCTCCGTCTCCTCCGCCGAAGAGGTCTCCGTCTCCTCCGCCGAAGAGGTCTCCGTCTCCTCCGCCGAAGAGGTCTCCGTCTCCTCCGCCGAAGAGGTCTCCGTCTCCTCCGCCGAAGAGGGGACGCCGCACTAAAGCCTCTGCCCCCACTCCACCAGCGAAGAAGGCGCGAAAAACTAGAGAGAAGCCCGCACCAGAGAAAAGAGCGGGCGAGAAGACTCTAGAGGAGCTCGAAGCCTCGGTAAAAGCAGACACAAAGAGGCAAATGGCCGAGTGGAGGAGAAAACCTGAGCCGGAGCCGAAGCTTGATCCCACCATCGTGAAGTCATTCCTCGGTAATTTGAGCAAGGGTCAACAGAAGGAAGTAATAGTAACAGACTATGACCGCTCATTACTGAAATCTCGCCGGAAACGGAAGGCTGCGGATAAGGAGGCGGGCCCATCCAAAAAGGTTCCTCAGCTCGGCCAGCAACCTCAGCGTCCCTTGGGTCCATTGCCATCTCTGGACGAGCTTAACATTCAACGAGTAATGGCCGAGACTGGACTATCCAGAGCGCAAGTCCTGGGGGAAGAAGAGGTGCCTGTAAACACAACGCTGAAGTGGCCGTTTAAGCTTGGCGAGCCTATGGTCCCTCCTGAAATGGAGAGCAAGCTACAGACGAAGATGCGCCGATTCCATGACTGGTATTTGGAAGAATCAAGAAGGAATAAACGGCGCATGATAAAAGTAGGCGTGAAGGACCAAGACTTCTACAATGGTGACGCGGATTTTGTCTGGCTCAGGTTTAATGATATATATGAGCTGTACCACCGCGACGCCATGGACGTGGATTTGATCACATGTTGGACACTGTAAGTACTTTGTTGTTGCTTATAATTCACAGTTTGAAAACATTAATTCCAATCTATGCTGACGCGGGCTTTATTTATTGCTTAACATATGCAGAATGGAGATTCAAAAATGTCGCAGATCCGGGATATATGACGTTGGTTTCGTGGATCCTCGAAGGATAAGTGAAGAAATGATATTGATGAATCCTGAGGAAACATATGGAAACCTATACAAATATATTAAGAAACAAAATTACTGCGACTCCATACTAATCCCGTACAACATCGAGTGAGTACATACACAGGCTTCTTCTTCTTATACTGTCTGTGTACTATTTCATTTCTGATTATAATGTATACATGTGCACAGATTCCACTGGTTCCTAATTATATTGTGTCCTGATCGGGGTGTCGTGAACGTCTTTGATTCATTGCACACTCCAATAGAAAAACTACAGAACATCATGGACATGATGACAAGGTGATGTATATTTTCCCCTACTTAATTCACCCCTTACACTCGCAATGACTTAACTCAATTTTTTTGTTCGCAGGGCCTGGATTCAATTCCGTCAAGAACACCCGGGAATTCAACATGAAACACTAAAATGGAACATTGGCTTTCCGGTAAGCAAGTAATTTGTACATGTAGGCATCGACTAATATATTATATGAATTTTACTAGATTTCTTTTGGTCGACAGTGTGCCAAACAGGGGCCGGGAAATAATTTATGTGCATACTATGTTTGCGATTTCATGTGGAATTGGGGACATAAAAAGCTTACACAACACGATATTATGGTACGTAATAATAAACACATTTCCATTATTATTAAGTGCACAATTATTGTCTCCAACTCGGCGGATTAAATATCTTTCAATTATTTGTAAATTACAGATGTTCAACCTGAAGGAAGAGTCCCTAGAGATAGAAAGAATTGACGCAATTGCAGAACAGCTCGTCGGATGGATCTGGGACGAGGTCGTCAATCCCCGAGGAGAATACTTCTCGCCAGTACTGGAGGACGTGCCGGACAGTGCAACAAGATAGTCGTCAATCTTAATTAAGTAGAAAATACAGTTTAAATATATATAACTCGAGTTGACATGCATGAATATCTACTTTTGTAATATATATGTCTTCTATTTTGATGAAATGTCAGCTAGTATGAATATAGAGTCGGCCGAATACGCATTAGAATACACGTATTAGAATATATACGTATATAGACGTGCACGCATGGCTACTGAAAAAAGCAAAAAAAAAAAGAAATCCGGGGTCTTTAGCCCCGGTTTCAGGCAGCAACCGGTGCTAAAGGGCCCCTTTAGCACCGGTTATTCGACCCGGTGCTAAAGGGGTACCCCTTTAGCCTCGGATTAGTTGCACCGGGTGGGAAACCCGGTGCTAAAGGGCTTTCCCACCCGGTGCAGATGTCGATCATTCTGGTAGTGCTAGCGGTGGGCAGCCGTCAGCGCACCGGCTCGGCGGCGTAGCAGGGCGGGCCAGGCGGCCGGCAGGTGGTGGCGGCCGGCAGCAGCAGTTCGCAGCCGCGCACCGCGCAGCAGCAGGGCTCCAGGGCGGGCGGTGGCGTCCGGCAGCACCGCCAGGAGCCCAGGACCTGGAGCACCGCTGCACTGGCAGGCGGCAGCTTCCTTCCCTAAATCGGTCAGTTACTCAAATTTGTTTAGAAATTGGAATTTCCATTCCCCAATCCACATGAGGCAGGATAGTGTAGAACTGTAGAATTTTCGCTATTATGTGTACTACACTGAGACTGAGTGGTATAAACATTTACTAAGTGGCCTTAGGCGTCAAAATCCGCCAGCTTCGCCACTGCACTAAGTACAGATAAGAGTTTTTAACATACAATTTCCTTATAGCTTAGCTTTCTTGAAACAGAAGCCCTAACAGTTTTATTTATAGGATCATGCTCTGAAGGTTTCGGCTCCAAAACAACTGCAATGGATATATACGAACCTTTAGTAGTCTTTTTGGATGTTGTTGCCCCCTTTTTTCCAGCAGCAAGTGGCATATTTTTCTCGGGTGCTTTTAAAGCTAGAACAATAATTCTATTGTCAACGTTGTCCCTCTGCCGCTTTCCACTGGATGACGCCATCTGAAGACAAAAACTGTATTAATCAGTGTGTGTGTGTGTGTGTGTGTGTGTGTGTGTGTGTGTGTGTGTGGCTAGCTTGCAGCAGGAAAGAAGGAAATGGATCCCTAATACAGACGTGAGCCTGCAGACAAACACCCGATCCCTCTGCGCCCCCCATTTCCCCAGTTTCCTCCGATCCCAAAATTCCCCAAACCCTCTGCGGCTCTGCCACTGTTCGTCAGATCGACCAAGGAGCTCGATCGAGACATGACTCGCGGCCTCAGCTCGATCGCGCGCATCGCTCCTCTCTTTCAGGTGCATACATCGCCGAATTGCCGAGCAGCGCCAACTGCAAGCTAGCTAGCTCCTGGCGTCGGCGATGCAGCTTACCCGATGGACCAAAAACATCTCGAAGCAAAAACAAGAAAATTCCCCTTCGCCTTCTGCCTCCAATCTCAAAAACAGGTCCCCTTGGCACAGGACAGCAACCCCAGAAGTACTGCCCGTCCCCTTGGCGAAAACAGGATGGAAAAAAAGAAATCAAAGAGCACACAGCAGACGCGACATCATAAAATCTTACCTGCTCGGGGGTGGGCGCACGAGGGCGGAGACAGCGACGTGCTTGGAGAATGGACACTGGGATCAGCGCGCCGTAGACCAGCAGACCGGCGCCCGGAGAGAGACGGCTGATCTGATTTCTCTCCCTCGCTGTGCCTCAATCATTTCTTCCGTGTCCGTTTCAGTATATCTCCCCAGCGGATGTGTATCACTTAGTGGTCATGAGCTGTACAGGCAATGATTATTTATGATTTGTTTTCTTGCCAGAAAGCATTTTCGACAAAAAAAAGACGTGGAAAGTTATGTTACGCAAGCATGCATGATTACCGGTTCTCTGGTAATTTGTTGTTGTCCTTTAGCCCAAGCGCTTCGGCCTCTCTGTCTCCTTATTTTATCGATCGATCTCATATAGGAACCTACAGTGACCACTGCCTTAAGAGAGAATTTTAAATTTATGGGTGTTCTGATCAGCTGTACGTCTATACATGCATAGGGATGTTAGCCAGCCAGCGAATGTGCAAGCGATCGACCACTAACCACAAGTCCATACCAACCTTTTGCCTGGAAAGAGAAATTTAAGGGCGTTAAACCAGCTCAACACACATATTGCATACTCGCTTTGTTTCATGAAGATTGCACTTCTATATATTTCCAGAGAAATTGGTGAAAATGGTAATTAACCACTGTATCCCTTATTAATTGAAGAATTACATTAATTTAAACCAGCAGGCTTAACGGTTTTTGTGGCCAGTACGTTGTTTTTAGGAGCAACATACTAGTACATGTCAAGTATGGGCCAGGCGATAGGTCATTCGCCGCCAGCATTGACTTCACTACCTCTACCTCCTATAGTTGGTCCTTCAATTGCTCCTGTGAGTGACTTGAGAGCGTTCTACTTTCATTTCGCATAGTGACTTAGCAATTGGAATGACCTAGGATACAACTATAATGACAACTTAGGATAAAGTGACAACCTTGCAGTTTCATTTCTCATAGTGACTTAGCACTTTCATTGACATAGAATACAACTACAATGACTAAGAACTTAGCATTCTCAATATTGGATAGAGCTACAATGACTTAGAACTAATGACCTAGGGTACTAGAATGACTATGAGCTTATGATATAGCCTAACACATGTAATCTCTTCAACTATGGGCAGAATCAATCGGTGGCATCCAATAACGGGCCAAGTCAATCCAGAAATGTCGCCTCAGTGGCCGCCTTGGCCGTCTCCTCAGCCTCAGTGGCCTTCACAGCCTCCTCACTAGGGGCCTCAGTGGTCAAGGTCGTGGTTGCAGCCACCGCCGCCGGCTCAGTGAGTTTGTATGGTCTTGATTAAGCTGCATGTAGACTTGTACGACTTTTATTTGCATTTGGACTTGTATGGACCAACGGTTTAATCTGCATGTGGACTTGTAGATTATGGTTTTGAACGAATGATTTTCTATGTATTTGAGGATTATAAACTATCTGTGATGCATATTGTGATGGTTATGTTGATATTATAAATGTCTCATGATTTTCTGTTGTTGGGGGTACCATATACATAAAAATATAGATAAAATCTAACCCTATCTGGTTAGGCTTTGCCGTGTGCGTTGGCCTAGCAAACGGCAAAAGGGGGCACTTTGTCGTGTGCCACGCCGTCACGGCACACGGCAAAGCCTCCGTCCCCGTTAACGGCCGTCGTCCGCATCTTTTTTTTTTTGGCGTAGGCCAGTTCACACGGCAAAGGCTTTTTTTTGTCGTGTATAGCACATGACAAACGCAGGCAATCCGGTAGTGAACCCTTGAAACTTTGTATCAACTTGATGTGCGGAACTTGAAATAACTAAAACATCCTTTTTCGAAAAAGAAGGAATACACTGAGATGGCCACTCACTACCATTAATTGTTTATTTGATAAATGAGAATCAACTTAATTATATCTAGGACGGTTCCAATATACTCTATCTGAGCACAAATATAAGCACTTAAGGACATCAACACAATCTCCAAGTTAAATTTTAACCAATAGCTCGTATAAGAATATTATATTATTTTTAATACAAAAATATATTATGAAATGACTTTTGATGGTGACTCTAGTATCATCAATATTATGTTGCAAACTTATTTGCACCTTTAACAAATGGTGGGTGCAGCTAAAATAGTTTGACAATTAGGGAAGGGCAGCCCAAAAGTCCAAAACAAATAACTTGCCATGTATGTTCGAAACAACAGTTGTATACTACTTAGCATTTATTATATTTGATGGCATCGTTCCTACTAAGCTTTTCATGAAAAACATGTCACGGAAAAAGATGTTGTCCGTCAGGACATATCACAAATGAAATTGACACCAAATGATAGAGAGACAAAGAGGGTTCCACTAATTGCGAAGCTGGCAATATAGATCAGCACAATAAGCTTGTAGCACAAAAAAAGATCAAATGGCGACAAGAACCGAAGCAACTTCTCCATAACCACTTCATGTTGTGTCTTTGATGTCTATCAGATGTGTCTGATCACAGGAGATATTGGAATTACATTATTTGATCCAAGAGGAGAACCGCGTGAGGGTCCCCTACTTTTGTGCGAAACTTTCACTAGATGTTTATGGATCATCATATTGTCATGGTCTGTTTGTTGAACAGAAGTTGCATGCCATTGAATCACAATTAAATTAACAAATTCAATCCATATACAATTTGGAGTTTATTAATGATGTCATACTGTGCTTTACAAAAAATCTTTATCAGAATCCGAGTAGTGTGTTTGCTGGATCATATAGAGAAATCATATTAAACAATGTTGGTTATCATTACACAGATAAGCATCCTTGACTTAGTTGTGGTTGTCCTCCCAAAACTGAGCTTGGAGCCAATCCACAACCTTCTTGTCCACCTGAAACGCCTTGGCAAGTACGTCATCCGCAATGGGTGGTTTCGATCCAAATACTGCATTGGAAATAGTAATAGCGCCGGGGTTTTGGCTGCTCAGTGCAGCAAGGGCAACTGCTGGCTTGTCATAGCTTGGATTGAACTGAAAGTGGATTAGGCCCTGTGGGAACACGAAAACATCTCCTTTGTTGAGAATCTTACTGAAGAATTTGTTGTCAGGATTAGATGTTACGAATCCAACATAGAGTGAGCCCTCAAGAACTGTCAGGATCTCTGTGGCGCGGGGATGTGTGTGTGGAGGGTTCTGTCCTTGAGGAGCATAGTCAATGCGTAGGGTAACAATTCATTTGTACGCACCTCTATGCCGATGTCCGATGACGTCCTGGCCAAGGCATTTCAAGTGGAGAAGAAGACTGTAGACTGGCTCCAAGCTCAGTTCTGGAGTGACAACCACAACTAAACTGATGACATAGCAGTATTCTTATAAATTATTCTTACGATGTGTCCATTTTTGTCAATTTAGTTCTTGTTTTCAAACTGTAATACACATGTGATCAGAAGACCACTTGTTATTTACGTAACAGAGTATCGTTTACAAATTCAATCAGAAAGTGTTAGAAAGAAGTCAGGAAGAAGCGAATGATCCGCCGATACTTGTGCCCTATCCCATCACACTATCCGTGTGTATGTCCACTAAAATTTTGTGCGACAAATTATGATGGCCATTTTTGTTTGTACCATCGAAGAAATGACGTAATAATTCATGTGTCCACGCATAAAGCAAGTTTATATACACACACAAATACCTCTCTATATATTTCGCTGTCGGGAAAGATAAATAGTTTCCTTCTCGCTAGCTTCCCTATAAATCCCCTAACTGTGGCATTGGCATTTTGTCCAATTCCATCAGTAAGCCAGGTCAAGTCCTTTTCAACTTATAATCATCAAACTGGTGTGACAGCTGCAGGGATTTGATACTTTCCATATAGGTTCAAATTTCTTAGACGACGGAAGCCTCCCTTCTCCTGTAGTGCGAATTTTTTTCTCTCATTTTCTGTCAGTTACACTTCCTCCCTTGACCTTGCTTTTCGTCGTATCCATTGGCTTGTCCAGATTAGCTGCTAGGAAGAAGTCATCGACCTTCACATCTTTCACGTCCTTGCATGGTAACCCATTGACACGCACTACATCAATGAAGCAACAAACGTGCATGTGTTAGACAGGTAATCTCGGCTTTGCTATAAAACATGCATCAGGATGTGAACAAGGCGATAATGTGCACATACCAGGCGAGTCTTTGTCGGCAACACAGAAGTCCTGGAGAGGACTGGGATCCGAAGCCATGGCCCCACTAGCGATCAAGGCGAGAAGAACAAAGTGAAGAATGAAGTTTGAGGAGGCCATGTCTAGCTACCTCCACGAGGAGTTTGCTTTCTTCTAGCTAGGGAGCTGCTGGTTGTGTCACGCGTCTTGCTTGTGTGTATTTTGAAGTAGAAATAGCTAGGGAGCTGCTGATGCTTTCTCCATGGAGGGATGCATCTATATATAGCTTTTGAGGGTCTGAAGAGGTCAATGAGCAGGTCGGCTGCTTGATATATAGAAATGGTCTCCGGTGTACCGTACCGCATCCCATGAAAGCAACAATTTGAATTTGTCAACACGTATCAATATCTACTTCAAGAAGCTAGGCCTGGTGACGTGACCTAGTAAACTGGTGATCATGTATGGGGTTCTCTGTGATCATGCATGACAATACGATAGTGCATATTGGTTTGTTTCTGTGATCCAGGTAAAAAGAAACTATGTTAATTAATTGTAATACTTGGCGATTTGCATGGGTACATGAACACGTTGACACTTACTTCATACGCTATATCTGCACATACATCACTTGCTGCTCTGATTTATTCTAATTCAATTTGTAAATGTAATTAATAAATTCATATAGGAGTTTAGATTCCGAAGAGGTCATTGAGCAGGTAACTATGCCCTATAGCAATTGCCCCGGGTGTAGTGCATCATCCCGTGAAAGCAATATTTGATTTAGTCAATACGGTATTGATGATTAGATCAATAAATGCTCAAATAATACCCAAGATGAGGTGATTAAGTAAATTGTGTGATGGTGCTGTGCTAGTCAATCATGGCAAGCCGGCCTTGTTACTAGGTAAACTGGTCAGGTAAACTATAGAATAATTGGCATGGCTGACTGGTTCTGTGGTCCAGTTGAAAACAAGCCTTGTTGTTAGATGGGCATTAGCATAGGTGCCTGTATATTTTTACATTTTTTACAAACAAGTTTTGCACATAATAAATCATCTCCTGATCGATCAGCTCGTGACACATTTCATTACACATGTCTGACTGCTTGTTAGCTTGAAAGGTACCTAACCTTCACTAATGAGAATTGCATCGATCAAGCTGCCAATTGTGTTCCAGCATTATTATATTCCATTATTAACAAATTCAGTTCTGCATGCACCACAAACACGTCAGTGATGTCATCGGTGGGGAGAGGCAAAAATAGTTCCTAGCCATGTCAAAAAAAATTCTAAAAATCAAGAAGAAAAAATAAACTATTTGCTAGCTAGCTTAGGTATGTGCCCTCTGCAGGATTTCTGCGTTGCTGACAAGGATTCTCATGGTGCGTACCTTCAAATATGCATGCATATGTATCGATCATCCGAACAGTTACATACATACACAGTCGAAATATTATAGCTTTTCTAACATATCTTGAACATGTACGTGTTTCTCTCCATGATGCAGTGCGTGTCAATGGATTTGTCTGCAAAGACCCAAAGGATGTGAAGGCGGATGACTTCTTCCTAGCAGCCAACCTCGACAAGCCAAGAGACACGACAGTTAGGAAGGTTGGGTCCAATGTCACCTTGATCAATGTCATGAGGATCCCTGGCCTCAACACCTCCGGGATCTCTTTGGCACGCATTGACTATGCTCCTCTAGGCGAAACCTCCTCACACGCACCCCCGTGCTACTGAGATCCTAACCGTGTTGGAGGGCACACTCTATGTTGGGTTCGTGACTCTAACCAAGACAATAGGTTGTTCACAAAAGATGCTAAGCAAGCATTCATTTGTACTTCGATCTAAATACTTCCTTCACCTTCATTCATCAGGATCTGTCCAACCTTGTTTATCTTAAAATCTTTATCTCTCTCCCATACGTATTTGTAGACCAGGCCAAGGTCTTTTTCTCTTTTCTATCTTTGTTTATCTCTCCTCTGTCCTTTCATCCATGCACATGCACGTAACTGCAGCAAGAAAGAAAAAGGCCATGCAACCTGTCCATTGCTGCTCCCAAGCAACTCGATCATCAGTAGACTTGACCCTCCTTTTCTATTTCTTTAATCCTTGTTGATGTCGTCACTTGCATGCAGAGGCTAACTGGATGGAGGAAGCGGCATGCTGGCAAGCCTCATTTGCGACAAGGAGGGCACCTGTGAAGGATGCCCCAGCGCAAACAACGCATAAGTGAATGGATAAGGTAGTGAGGAGACACAGAGGTAGCTGTTGGACATGAACAATCTTGGTAAATAATGTGTTCGAATAGAAATTTTATGGCAGACTTAATCACTACTCCCTCTGTTCCAAAATGTAGGTCGTTTGACTTTTTCAACCACTAGTTTGACCGCTCGTCTTATTCAAAAATATTTGTGAAAATATAGTCAAATTTAAGGCATTTTGAAGATTTTATAACAATAAAGCAAGCCACCACAAAAAATATGATAATTTGCACAAAATTTTGAATAAGACGAACGTGTTGAACTTGTGGTTGAAAAAGTCAAACGACCTACATTTTGGAACCGAGGGAGTAGTAAAAAATTGTTTGGTAAATACTGTGTAGCAGCCGGCCTGCCCATGGAAATCGATTTCCTGGGGCGGTGCACACGGAGAATGGCCCCTAGACATCGACACGATCCAAGGTTAGACCAGAATACACCGCCCCTAAAAATCCGAATTTACATGGGCGGCCCACCCCTATGTCACATCCGATTTTATAAAGAAAAATCGAATGCAATCACACGTATGCCGTATTATTTAAATCATACAAGTGCCGACTTTATTAGCCAATCAATGCCAATGTTATAACATAATCGATAAACATAATTACAAAATGACCCGTGGTCTAAAATAAAAGTACATAGTTATATTGAAGTCTTCCGTGGAACCGCCGCTTGAGTATGGCACCGGAACGTGCTAGGACGGCGGCGGCGGGGTTGATTCAGCGCGTCTTGCTTTGCCCCGAGCGGATCTGTGAGGAGACGGGTGTAACACCCTAAAATTCCATCACAAATAAATCATAGCAACATGGCTAGATTTAATTTTCTAAGGACACAATCAAATTATCAATTAATTTGAGTCTAAAAGTACTTAAACATCATTTAAATAATTTTATAGCATGACAAGTGAATTGCTGCATTCATGCTGACTTGCATTGTGTTTTGGTTGAAAAATGAATTTAAATTGTTTTTATAATGCGGAATCCTGTTACCAAATCTCAATCTAATTCCATAAACTTCTGTTTCAATCGGTTGCCAAATAATATATCTTTTTTAACCGCCGCACGCCGGCGTTTCCGCCGCCGCCCGACCCGCCCCTTCGCTGTCGACCGTCCGATCTGCATCTAACGGCCCTCAATCGCGGTCGCCCGAGTCAACCGGCCGAGAAAACGGTCAGCGCCGGCACTTTTGCACAAAGGAACCCCAGCTCTTTATATATTGCAAGCCGGTCCTTCCACCATAAAGAATCCTTACCAACAGGTCCTGTTTTTATCGTTTAACCCCCTAAACTTCTCTGTTATTTTATCCTGAAGCCCAGCCCCTGTCTTTTTACGTGTTAGCCCTCGGGTTTAATACGTATTTATATTTTAGCCCCTAGTTTTCGCAGTTAAGCCCCTGGAAATCCTAAAACCTTGCCAACAAGTCCCTAAAACTTGTTTTGGCCATATCTTTTCCGTCTTAGCTCCGTTTTTAGCGTTCTTGGTGTCCAAGCGTTCGTCTTTTCGAGCTTGTTAGTTTTAGATGCTTGTTTTAGTCTGTTAAATCCTTGTTGATGTCGTCACTTGCATGCAGAGGCTAACTGTTTCACATTTCCTACACACGCTAATCACATACTAAGTTCCATGGTCTGACGTATGTGCTTGTCGTAGCATGCTAGTAAACACACATCTTTTCATCCGAAACTATCTGTCCAGTACAATCTATAAATAACTATTCTCCAAATCTAATTAAGTCACTTATCTTCCTTTTAATCTCTTCATTCCTGTGCACTGCAATAATTTTCTGCTAATCCTTGTGATCCATCTATAATCAAGTTTAGATCCTCAAATGCGTAGCTCCTTGCCTTATAAAATGTTTTTGCAATGTTTGATGTGTGTGAAGATTTCAAAACCATGAAAAAGTCTGGAAAACCTCCCTAAACTCTCTCTCCATCTCTCTTTCTCTCCCGCGGCCCATCTCACTCTCTCTCTTTTCGGCCCAGCACCGCGCACGCGGCCCAGCTCCCCTGCCGGCCCACTCGCTCTCTCCCTCTCTTTCTTTTCCACTGCTCCGCCGGCCTGCTCGCCGCTTTCGGCCCAGCAGCGGCCCGAACTTCTTCCTCTCCCTCCCTCGCGTCACTGACAGGCGGGCCCCGCTCGTCAGCCCCTCCTTCTTCCCCTTCCTCCGACGCCCCTCCCCTGCTCCGCCGAAGCGCCGCGCCGCTCGAGCTCCCGAGCCGCTCGCTCTCCCTCTCGCCTCTTCCTCTCCCCTCCCACCGAGCGCAGCAACTGCCGCCTCCACTCCGCTCCAACCCCTCGCCTCCCCACCGAAACGCCACACCACCGAGCCTCCACTGACCGAGCGCCAGTGATGCCGGCCGCCCCTCTCCCCGCAGCGACGGCCTCCCTCCTCCCCTCTCTACCCTATAAATACCCGGCCAAGCCCCCAGCGATGCACACCCCAATCACTCGCACCCCTCTCGCAAACGCGCCACCGTCGACGCCTTCATCCCTGACAACGCCGCTCGAGCGCCGCCGCCTCGTCGGACCGCCGCTCCGGGACTGCTCCGTCCTCTTCTTCCACTCCAGAGCCTTCGCACCGAGGTAACGAAGCTCTCCCCGCCCTTTTCATTGAATGGAAATGGGAAGAAATTGGTATGGATTTCATTGTAGGGTTACCTCGTACACGTGAAGGATACGATTCCATATGGGTTATTGTGGACAGGTTAACCAAAGTCGCACACTTCATACCAGTAAAAACCACATATTCAGGAGCCAAGCTAGCAGAGCTATACATGTCAAGAATAATATGTCTGCATGGAGTTCCAAAAAGAATAGTGTCAGATCGAGGTACTCAGTTCAGCTACTGCATTGCGGAAGGAGGAAAAACTTAATAATCCTGTTGACAGGTCTCTTGATGTCACAAATAAGCCAGAAGGATACACTGCAGTCATGAAGTTGGAGAAGGAAGCTGTGGAAATTTCTGTAGCCAGGTCTCATGATGTCACAGATAGGCCAGGAGACGGAGACACTGTGGTAATGAAGTCGGAGAAGGAAGCTGTGGAAATTTCTGTAGCCAGGTCTCATGATGTCACAGATAGGCCAGGAGACGGAGACACTGTGGTAATGAAGTCGGAGAAGGAAGCTGTGGAAATTTCTGTAGCCAGGTCTCATGATGTCACAGATAGGCCAGGAGACGGAGACACTGTGGTAATGAAGTCGGAGAAGGAAGCTGTGGAAATTTCTGTAGCCAGGTCTCTTGATATCACAGACAGGCCAGAAGAAGGAGTCACTGCCGTAATGGAGTCGGAGAAGGAACCTATGGAAACACATAATATTTCTGAAGAGCATACTACAAAAGTTCCACAGTTAGAGTATGAAAAATCAAGAGGTGCAGCACCAATAGAGGAAGATCCCAAGGAAAACCCCACTGCAGAAGGAAAGGATCTAGCAGAGAAAGATGTAGATGAGGCCACAAAGGTTTTCAAAGTAAAACAAGCCAAAGGGGAGGTGTAACACCCTAAAATTCCATCACAAATACTCCAGAACCTTCGCACCGTGGTAACGATGCTCTCCATCCCCTTCTTTCTCTCTGTTTCGCACTTCTAGCACCCGACGGCCCTCGCCGGCGCTCCACCGCCGCCGTCCGTCGTCGAGCGCCGCCACCGCTGTGAATTGAGCGAGTAGAACCCCCGGAACACGTTCGCCAACTCCCCAGCAACACATAGAGCCTCTTCTCGCCTTCTCTCTCGCGCACTAACCCCTCCGCGCACCTCGTCGGGGCAGCGCCGCCTCTGTTCACCGTCGGCCGCCGTCTCCGCCGCGCAATTCACGACGAGACCACCCCCATCGTGTTCGCCTCGCCGTCCTGAAGCCGTAGGGCCAATCCGCACCCAAAACCGAGCCTCGTAGCTCAAGTTCGAGCTCGCCGGAGTTTTTCCCGGCCCGGCGCCGCCGCTCGCCGGCGTTTCCGCCGCCGCCCGACCTGCCCCATCTCCTGTCAGCCATCCGATCTTGATCCAACGGCCCACGTTCATTCTGACCAGAGTCAACTAGGCCAAATAACGGTCAACCGAGGCTGTTTTGCAAAAGAGACCCTGCCTTTCTCTGAAATTAACCCGCCGTCCTGTTTAGTTCAAAAATAATTAGATTTAGGTCCTGAATTTTACACAAAGCACCCCAAGCTTCTCTGATTTTATATCCCGAAGCCAGCCCCTGTCTTTTTACGTGTTAGCCCTCGGGTTTAATGCGTATTTATGTTTTAGCCCCTGGTTTTCTTCAGTTCAGCCCCTGGAAACTCAGTTTCTTTGCCAGCAAGTCCCTAGACCTTGTTTAAGCCATATCTTTTGTCTTAGCTCCGTTTTTAGCGTTCTTGGTGTCCTAGCGTTCGTCTTTTCGAGCTTGTTAGTGTTAGACGCTTGTTTTAGTCTGTTAGAATCATTTGATGTACTGTTTTCTTATTTGTTGTATGCTTCCTACACACGCTAATCACATACTAAGTTCCATGGTCTGACGTATGTGCTTGCCGTAGCATGCTAGTAAACACACATCTTTTCATCCGAAACTATCTGTCCAGTACATTCTATAAATAACTATTCTCCAAATCTAATTAAGTCACTTATCTTCCTTTTAATCTCTTCATTCCTGTGCACTGCAATAATTTTCTGCTAATCCTCTTAAGGATTTACCTAGTCTTTTACCATGATCCCTTGAATCAACCCAGTTTAAATAATGTTTTGGGATAGTTATGCTTAGCCTTGCTACACTGTGGGAAATGCTTTTAAAACTGCAACTTTACAAAATGATGAACATAATGACTATTGGAGAAATGTTGGTTAATACAAGAGAACAATACTTTAATCGGAACATGGAGCGACCACCCAAGAAAACAGCGCAACCATGGGGTCAATGGGCTCTGGCCTTAGCCAATTAATTAGGTGTGTGATCGCACTGATGGCCTTATCCGCCTGCGAGGAGCATAGGGGGATTGGGGTTGCAGGGGTCACAGCCCGGTCCTCTTGGGGTAGCAGCCTTTGCTAAGGTGCTGACCATTAGGGAGGTTTGTGCAAAGTTCAATGGAGCAATCACTCAGAAAATGAGGCCACTATATACCTTTGTAAAGGCTTCGTAGTGGATCCCTAGCCACTCACCTCGGAAGTGTTTAAGGGTCTGGCTAACCCGGGCGACATGGGAAACACGAGCCATGGTGAAAGTGTGCAACCTCTGCAGAGTGTAAAACTGATATATCAGCCGTGCTCACGGTCAAGAGCGGCTTGGACCCTCACATGATAATTGAACTTGAAGATGGACTATAAATCGTGGTTTTATTTTTACTCGTGGGATATTTTGAATAAGATGTTTTCTAAATGCTAAGTGGGATGGTATAAACTTATACCTAGTGAATAGGAAGTTGCTAATAAAACTTGACCAACTTTAAAAAGCTCATTGCTGTGAAACATAGCCTATCCTTGTGGCCTTGCATATTCACCCCGCTTGCTGAGTACCTAGTTAGGTGTACTCACGCTTGCTATTGCTGATTCAGAAGAAGGAAATGGAGAAGAATACTACAGCGACTACGACGAGTTCTGAGGCTTGCGTTTCCCCCAGTCAAGTGCCTGTGGAAGATGGAAGTCGAAGAATGCTTCGTTTAGCTATCGTTTGTTCTTCGATAAAGACCTTCGTGTCTCTCTCGAGAGTGTAATAAGAATATTGTAATAAATCTCTTGTAGCTGAATACTGTTTTGTTGATAATACACTCTTCGGTCTATCATATGTGTGTAAACAGATCCTGGCGCACATATGAGATGCACTTGGTTTCGTTTGGAAAACCGGGTGTGACAACGGGGTGCGGCAGCGCGGGGATCTGCCGGTGGAGGATACTGCAAGGGATCCGCAGTGTCCGCGAGGCGGCGTCGTGCGGCGGCGCAGATGGGTCGGCTATCCCTGGCGGCGGCTGGGCCGGGCTACTGCAAGGCCGCGCGGCCGGCCTTGATGGCGGCGGCGGGGCGTTCTCTTTTGATCCGCGCCGTCGTTGTGGCGGCGAGGGTCCGATTTGGGTCCTACGAACCTGGATTGGGCTTCCTCGGTCCCTCTGCCAGCAGTACTTTCCTCCGTGTGGTGGTGGTTCGTCGACGGCGGCCGGCGTGCTATTTGTCTTGCAGTGGCGACGGCGTGTCGGATTTGGGACCCTTGCCTTCCGAGCGAAGCTTTTGGTGTCCTTCCGGTGTAGGTGTCGTTCTCATTGGCCGGGCGCAGTGTTGACGATGGTGGCGGCGGTTTGGGTGAGAACCTTGTCTGACGTGTTTTGCCGAGCCGGCGGCGGTGGAACTGTGTGACACCTACCTTGTTGAAGGTGCTGCTCAAGTTGTTGGTCAATCATTCTCCTGCTACACCTGTGGGTGTTCAAGAATTGGGTGAAAACCTAGCATGGTTTCTCCAGCCCGGCGGCGGCAGTGCAGGCGCGTCGTCGAAGTTCTTGTTCGCCAAGGCCGGGCAGTTCTCCCATGTGGCCACCCTGTTCAGTATTCACCTCAAGGCGGAGGTGGCATTCGATGGCGTAACAGCTCGGATTTTGGTTAGCAGCCTGTATTTATACCAAGTCTTTGTGCTATTTGATGTGTTGTTGCATCCAATACTCAATGGTGGTCGGTGTCCAACGTTTCAGTACCTTTTTTAAGGACCGACAAACATGCTATAGAGACTTCGTCCTGACGTTGGTGATTGTATTCTAGAAGAGTTGACATCACGGAGCAAGCTTGTTTGTCGCATAGGACTACTAGAGCCCCTTGTTGGAGATGTAATTTTCCGCGTCAGTTTTTCCTCTTTAATTTTCTTGATGTAATAATTTGGCGATTCTACCCACGGGTAGATGAAGTCGGATGTTTTCTTTGTGGCCGTAGCCCCCCATTACCTAAAAAACGGTGGAAGACGACAGGATGTACTGGAGAAAGAATGTAACGACGAGACTATTTGTTTGCCACTTGAAGGGATAATGGCCTAGTAAGTAGCTTGGTTTAGATGCATGATTCATATAGAACAAGCAAGGCTGGAAGGAAAAGAGAACAGTGAATGGAAATGACATGAGATGGATATAAGTTGAGCCGAATATATATCAGATATAAGATCAAAAGGATGCCAGCGAAGCAAAGAACGAGCCAATCAAATTTAACCGATACCTAATCCTATTTGTAGAACAATTTAAAATTTATTTTTCAATTAAAATATTATCCAGTCGTCATATGAATGCAGCATCCCTCACAAATTGATTTGAAAACTAAGAAAAACTTATTTCTCTTTCTTTAACGATAATAAATTAAATGTTGGAAATTTTAGTAAAATTGTGAAATCATTTATTTTATTAGGGTTTTCTATTCACGGTCGAAAATAGAAATTTTAGGCTGTGACACCCTTGACATCATGCATTTCCAAGGGAGGACAGCACCGATACCTGCCCATATCAATATATTTTTGTGGGGGTGGTTTGTGCCACCGTGTGCCCCCACAAATACATATGGCAATGGAGAAAAAAGGATGGCTGGAACAAAATTTCTATGTCCAGGCCAGCCTTGTCCCTAGCTACAGGAATGTCGTCGTCCCCTTGCCGGGCACAAGGTCCGCCCGCTGCAAGCAAGTACCAGCCGCATCCCGCTTGAGGTCCGGCCATGGCCAACAACCTTGCATTTGAGTCTCGGCCACTCAAGATCCATCCATGTCCTGTCACGGTCGCACCAACCCCATGGACGTGCAAGCCCCATTATCGGCAACCATGGCTTCACTAAGATGACCAAATGCTAATCCTAATAAAATTCCATAAACCTATGTTTCCTCTCCCTTTCAAAATATGGGTAAACTAAAACTCCATCCACAACTCTGCAAATGCCTAAACCTAAACTCCCTCAAAACCCTCTTGGGCCAAAACTTTGTATCATCTTGATGTACGGAACTTGAAATGACTAAGACAACCTTTCTGGAGAAAGAGGGAACACACTGAGATGGCCACTCACCACTATTGATTGTTTATTTGATAAATGAGAATCAACTTAATTATAGCTAGGTGGGTTCCAATATACTCTATCTGAGAACAAATATAAGCACTTAAGGACATCAACACAATCTCCAAGTTAAATTTTAACCAATAGCTCCTATAGGAATATTATATTATTTTTAATACAAAAATATATTATGAAATGACTTTTGATGGTGACTCTAGTATCGTCAATATTATGTTGCAAAATTATTTGCACCTTTAACAAATGGTGGGTGCAGCTAAAATAGTTTGACGTGATTAGGGAAGGGCAGCCCAAAAGTCCGAAACAAATAACTCGCCATGTATGTTCGAAACAACAGTTGCAGTACTACTTAGCATTTATTATATTTGATGACATCGTTCCTACTAAGCTTTTCATGAAAAATATGTCACAGAAAAAGATGTTGTCCGTCAGGACATATCACAAATGAAATTGACACCGAATGATAGAGAGACAAAGAGGGTTCCACTAATTGCGAAGCTGGCAATATAGATCAGCACAATAAGCTTCTAACACAAACAAAAAGATCAAATTGCGACAAGAACCGAAGCGACTTCTCCATAACCACTTCATGTTGTGTCTTTGATGTCTATCAGATGTGTCTGATCACAGGAGATATTGGAATTACATTATTTGATCCAAGAGGAGAACCGCGTGTGGGTCCCCTACTTTTGTGCGAAACTTTCACTAGATGTTTCTGGATCATCATATTGTCATGGTCTGTTTGTGGAACAGAAGTTGCATGCCATTGAATCACAATTAAATTAACAAATTCAATCCGTATACAATTTGGAGTTTATTAATGATGCCATACTGTGCTTTACAAAAAATCTTTATCAGAAACCGAATAGTGTGTTTGCTGGATCATATAGAGAAATCATATTAAACAATGTTGGTTATCATTACACAGATAAGCATCCTTGACTTAGTTGTGGTTGTCCTCCCAAAACTGAGCTTGGAGCCAATCCACAACCTTCTTGTCCACCTGAAACGCCTTGGCAAGTACGTCATCCGCAATGGGTGGTTTCGATCCAAATACTGCATTGGAAATAGTAATAGCGCCGGGGTTTTGGCTGCTCAGTGCAGCAAGGGCAACTGCTGGCTTGTCATAGCTTGGATTGAACTGAAAGTGGATTAGGCCCTGTGGGAACACGAAAACATCTCCTTTGTTGAGAATCTTACTGAAGAATTTGTTGTCAGGATTAGATGTTACGAATCCAACATAGAGTGAGCCCTCAAGAACTGTCAGGATCTCTGTGGCGCGGGGATGTGTGTGTGGAGGGTTCTGTCCTTGAGGAGCATAGTCAATGCGTAGGGTAACAATTCATTTGTACGCACCTCTATTAGCTTTTGAGGGTCTGAAGAGGTCAATGAGCAGGTCGGCTGCTTGATATATAGAAATGGTCTCCGGTGTACCGTACCGCATCCCATGAAAGCAACAATTTGAATTTGTCAACACGTATCAATATCTACTTCAAGAAGCTAGGCCTGGTGACGTGACCTAGTAAACTGGTGATCATGTATGGGGTTCTCTGTGATCATGCATGACAATACGATAGTGCATATTGGTTTGTTTCTGTGATCCAGGTAAAAAGAAACTATGTTAATTAATTGTAATACTTGGCGATTTGCATGGGTACATGAACACGTTGACACTTACTTCATACGTAATATCTGCACATACATCACTTGCTGCTCTGATTTATTCTAATTCAGTTTGTAAATGTAATTAATAAATTCATATAGGAGTTTAGATTCCGAAGAGGTCATTGAGCAGGTAACTATGCCCTATAGAAATTGCCCCGGGTGTAGTGCATCATCCCGTGAAAGCAATATTTGATTTAGTCAATACGGTATTGATGATTAGATCAATAAATGCTCAAATAATACCCAAGATGAGGTGATTAAGTAAATTGTGTGATGGTGCTGTGCTAGTCAATCATGGCAAGCCGGCCTTGTTACTAGGTAAACTGGTCAGGTAAACTATAGAATAATTGGCATGGCTGACTGGTTCTGTGGTCCAGTTGAAAACAAGCCTTTTTGTTAGATGGGCATTAGCATAGGTGCCTGTATATTTTTACATTTTTTACAAACAAGTTTTGCACATAATAAATCATCTCCTGATCGATCTTATTAATACAGCTCGTGACACATTTCATTACACATGTCTGACTGCTTGTTAGCTTGAAAGGTACCTAACCTTCACTAAGGCTATTTCCAACGGATAACCCAAAGGGAGACCCAAACCCAAAATGGGTCTCCGATGGTACTATTTCAGTCTCCAACAGAGTACCCATACCTAAACTCAAAATGGGTTTTCAGGAGAGAGAGGACCTAAATCTGGGTATTCTCTCTCTTCGTGACCCATTCGCAGAAAGGATTCTCTTTTGGGTCTTCTGTTGGAGAAATGAGTTTATGGGTCATGGACCTTTTTACTGTAGGCGATCTAAAGTGGTAAATGGGTCTCCGATTTGGATCTCCATTGTTGGAGACAGTCTAATGAGAATTGCATCGATCAAGCTGCCAATTGTGTTCCAGCATTATTATATTCCATTATTAACAAATTCAGTTCTGCATGCACCACAAACACGTCAGTGATGTCATCGGTGGGGAGAGGCAAAAATAGTTCCTAGCCATGTCAAAAAAAATTCTAAAAATCAAGAAGAAAAAATAAACTATTTGCTAGCTAGCTTAGGTATGTGCCCTCTGCAGGATTTCTGCGTTGCTGACAAGGATTCTCATGGTGCGTACCTTCAAATATGCATGCATATGTATCGATCATCCGAACAGTTACATACATACACAGTCGAAATATTATAGCTTTTCTAACATATCTTGAACATGTACGTGTTTCTCTCCATGATGCAGTGCGTGTCAATGGATTTGTCTGCAAAGACCCAAAGGATGTGAAGGCGGATGACTTCTTCCTAGCAGCCAACCTCGACAAGCCAAGAGACACGACAGTTAGGAAGGTTGGGTCCAATGTCACCTTGATCAATGTCATGAGGATCCCTGGCCTCAACACCCTCGGGATCTCTTTGGCACGCATTGACTATGCTCCTCTAGGCGAAAACCCTCCTCACACGCACCCCCGTGCTACTGAGATCCTAACCGTGTTGGAGGGCACACTCTATGTTGGGTTCGTGACCTCTAACCAAGACAATAGGTTGTTCACAAAGATGCTAAGCAAGGGCGATGTGTTCGTCTTCCCTGAGGGGCTCATCCACTTCCAATTCAACCCTTGCCCTGACAAGCCAGCGGTTGCAATAGCTGCACTTAGCAGCCAGAACCCTGATGCTATTACCATTGCCAATGCTGTTTTCGGATCAAAGCCGCCGATGTCCGATGACGTCCTGGCCAAGGCATTTCAAGTGGAGAAGAAGACTGTAGACTGGCTCCAAGCTCAGTTCTGGAGTGACAACCACAACTAAACTGATGACATAGCAGTATTCTTATAAATTATTCTTACGATGTGTCCATTTTTGTCAATTTAGTTCTTGTTTTCAAACTGTAATACACATGTGATCAGAAGACCACTTGTTATTTATGTAACAGAGTATCGTTTACAAATTCAATCACAAAGTGTTAGAAAGAAGTCAGGCAGAAGCGAATGATCCGCCGATACTTGTGCCCTATCCCATCACACTATCTGTGTGTATGTCCACTGAAATTTTGTGCGACAAATTATGATGGCCATTTTTGTTTGTACCATCGAAGAAATGACGTAATAATTCATGTGTTCACACATATAAAGCAAGTTTATATACACACACAAATATCTCTCTAGATATTTTGCTGTCGGGAAAGATAAATAGTTTCCTTCTCGGTAGCTTCCCTATAAATCCCCTAACAGTGGCATTGGCATTTTGTCCAATGCAATCAGTAAGCCAGGTCAAGTCCTTTTCAACTTATAATCATCAAACTGGTGTGACAGCTGCAGGGATTTGATACTTTCCATATAGGTTCAAATTTCTTAGACGACGGAAGCCTCCCTTCTCCTGTAGTGCGAATTTTTTTCTCTCATTTTCTGTCAGTTACACTTCCTCCCTTGACCTTGCTTTTCGTCGTATCCATTGGCTTGTCCAGATTAGCTGCTAGGAAGAAGTCATCGACCTTCACATCTTTCACGTCCTTGCATGGTAACCCATTGACACGCACTACATCAATGAAGCAACAAACGTGCATGTGTTAGACAGGTAATCTCGGCTTTGCTATAAAACATGCATCAGGATGTGAACAAGGCGATAATGTGCACATACCAGGCGAGTCTTTGTCGGCAACACAGAAGTCCTGGAGAGGACTGGGATCCGAAGCCATGGCCCCACTAGCGATCAAGGCGAGAAGAACAAAGTGAAGAATGAAGTTTGAGGAGGCCATGTCTAGCTACCTCCACGAGGAGTTTGCTTTCTTCTAGCTAGGGAGCTGCTGGTTGTGTCACGCGTCTTGCTTGTGTGTATTTTGAAGTAGAAATAGCTAGGGAGCTGCTGATGCTTTCTCCATGGAGGGATGCATCTATATATAGCTATGGGGTGGTGCACGCGGAGAATGGCCCCTAGACATCGACACGATCCAAGGTTAGACCAGAATACACCGCCCCTAAAAATCCGAATTTACATGGGCGGCCCACCCTTATGTCACACCCGGTTTTATAAAAAAAATCAAATGCAATCACATGTATGCCTCATACATGTGCCGACTTTATTAGCCAATCAATGCCAATGTTATAACATTATCGATAAACATAATTACAAAATGACCCGTGGTCTAAAATAAAAGTACATAGGCAGAATATGAAACCTGACGGCGTCCTGTTGGCCTCGGCGTCATTGAGAAACCCCCTCAGGCCATCAAGAAACGGCTGAGTGTGGGGTCCGCGTACCCGGTGCTAATGAGCTCCCCCTGACACGCCTGCGCGCCGTCCCGCTTCTAATCGTTGGACCCGGTGCTAATGCCCCCTTTAGCACCGGTCCGAACGGTGCCGCGGCATTTGAGCGTGGCGGATGTTGGCTTCTCTGGTAGTGACATATGTTATCATAAGACTACTTGCTATTTATGGAACAGAGTATCATTTAGAAATTCAGTAAGACAGTGTTAGAAAGAAATCAGGCAGAAGTTAATGAAGTACCGAGACTTTTCTGCTATCCCAACGCATACTATTTGTGTGTATGTCCACTGCAAATTTGTGCGAGAAACAAGACTCCTGGTGGCCTTTCTTTGTTTGTACCATTGGCCAGTGATGACGAAATCCATATGTTTACACACAGATTGCAGGTTTTGCTACGACTTGGATGGCATGCGAACAACAACAAACTGCAGACGGCTTGCACACAAACGCCATTTGTTCTCGTTTCTGTCAATTACCCCTTCCTTTCCTCCGGTCACTGAAACATCAAACTGAACACGGAAGGAGGAGGATCGGATGAAGAGGCACACCCTGGCGAGCCTCACCGGCCAGCTCCGAGTATCCGCCTGTGAGGGGTGTCGCGGCGCACAAAATGCGTACATTAATGGATAAAGGTGGTGAGGGACGACTGAGGAGGAGAGATAGAGAGACAGGTAGTTGTAGGAGACAAACAGTTTTACTAATTAAATAATTATTAATGTGTGCGTGAATATATATTTTATGGTATATACTTTGTGAAACCAATTTGATGATGCAGATATCGGTATGTTTTTCTATAAACTTGGTTAAAATTTGATAAGTGTGACTTAGCACAAAGCTATACAGTGACCAATAGTTTAGAAGGGGACAGAGTACACATTAACAAACAGTCTTTTTCCTGCTGTGGCTGGGATAGCTTTTTCCTGCCGCGAGGCATGTAGAAGTAAACCTACCGCAAATTATATTACAAGTATATAAAAGTTTTTATCATCTTTTGTATAGCTGTTATTATGTCTGTACATCTTGTCAATCAGAGCTGGATGCTCAGCATCATCATCACGTCTTCACCGCCCCCCACGACCGCGGCTGCACACCTGTAGCAAGGTAGATCACCTTCTCCATGGCCTCGAACACCTTGCATCTGTCCAGCACCGGGTTCCACATGCCACTGACGGTGCAGTAGTTGGAGTTGTACGGCGGGCGGTGGTGCCCGGCGTGCTGCGACCGCGACACGAGCACGCCGGCGTCCTGCAGCGCCGCCACCCACGCCGGCAGCCTCGACCGCCTCTCGTGCGCCAACGGTACACCCCCGTGGCGAGGTCCGCGAGGGAGTAGCCGGCGAACGCCGCCATGGCCGCGGCGAGCAGGTCGGCGGCGGGCGAGCCGGAGGCCGCGACGAGGCGAGCGGAGGTGAGGAAAGAGGAGAGGATGGCGGCCGTGCCGGCCAGCGTCCACGCGCGCTGCGGCCACGTCGACCGCAGCTCGTCAGGGACGTCGTCGGACGACGACGAGGCGGTCGACATTGGTGCCGACGCAGCGTGCGTTCTGATTGTGTGAATGGCTTATTTGTGCTCGAGAATTTTTCTTTTCTTTTTGATAAGATGCTCGAGACGTACTTGAGTTCGTGCTGTACGGCTATTAGTTTATAAAGAGGATGACCAAAATTAAACTAGCGTGCAAACCAACGCGATGAAGCGATTCACGTTTTCTTGGAGGATCGCAATTAGTGATCTGATAGGGAAATGACGCGGGCTGGCAGAAGGAAGAACAAGAGTACAAGAGCACGCGATCAAGGTCGTCGCGATGGACAGCTCGGGTGGCTCTACCTCGACCACAACCACTCACTCATGTATCACAAGCAACAGAGTCGTTTGCATCTACTCACATCAGAAGTTCTGACGCTAGCTTGCCACGCCAGAAATTTAGTGAAACCTGGTTAATTTGAACTACATCTGAAAGATTCTTAGAGACGCCATTGTTAGGTTCAAATCTCTCTGCTCGTCCTCTCAAAGCGATCAAATCATTGCTTCCTTCTAAACTTGAGAGAACAGACAAGAGAACCAACATTATCCATATTAATTTATGGGTTGACCTGTTAGCAAATAATGAAAATATCCAACATGACCAATATAGAAACATGAGCACGTAAGGTTTTCTTGTGTGCTGTTCGATCATGATAAGTTGATATCTTGCGTGCAAGAAAACTGGAAAAGTGAATATGACAATCCATTAATTAGAATATGGACATGTGAACATGTAAGATATAGTGTTAAAGTTGAGAAACCATGGCTTTGTGTGGATAGTAAAGGTGGTTCTAACGTTTGCCCACAAGGATCAAATCCTAGTTTGTGTCTCACCAATGCTTGTGATGACTTGTAATTCTTAACATATATGTGGGCCTAATCTCTCTTTGATGTTCACAATTATGTTTGGTTTTGGCCCTTGAGCACAGCCAAAACAGTTTTTAATCCAAGTGTGAGAAAATTACTCAAAATGTCTCTAAAATTTTTTAAAACAAAATTCTGGAGATATTTTGGAAGATAAGGAATCCTACAAAAAAAAAACTAGAGATCATGAAACAAGTTCTACAAGTTCCAAACATAGATTCAATAAATCCAAAAATATATGAGGTTTTATAAAATTTCAAATGAATCCTTATTAGACACTCTTGTCAATAACAGGAAATCTCTTAATCCTCTGTTTTAAATTATTAATTATTTAAGTTCTATCTTAAATCAAACCTAACTAATGTTGACCAAATTTATAAGAAAACGATATTAATTTTCATCATACCAAATAAATATACCATCAATGCATATTTCATGGTAGTTTTAATAAAACTAATTTAATGTTGCAGATGTTGGTACTTTTTGGTTTAAACTTAATCAAGTTTAGACAAGTTTGACTTGAACAAAACTAGAGTGATCAATAATTTTGAGTGGATAGACTACTATACAAGTCTTTGCAATGAACAAAAGAGATTTTCCATGCTTGTCTAAGTGCATATGGAGAAAAATGATATTTTTATATGTTTATATCTGATCGATTCAATTTTTAAAATTCAAGCAGGAAAACTTTGAACACAATGGAAAAGTTGAGCACTAAGAGTGCTAATGGAATTTTGTAGGATTCCAATCCAACACAGAAAAAAGGTTGAAACAAAGGATGCTATGATATGAACTATAAAATGGTCTACATGAATTTTGTAGAAAATGTAACACGAGCTAGACCTACTGGATTAAAGAGAACTATAAAATGGTCTACAGGAATTTTAGAGAAAATGTAACACGAGCTAGACCTACTGGATTAAAGAGGCATTCTCCCTCCTAATAAGTCAACAACAGTAGTTAAAAGAATTTGTTTTTCATAGACAAACAACAACATTGCTCGGCGGAGTATCCTTGATAAACAGGCCTGGTTTTAAGTTCAAAAAATAAACAGGCCTGGCAACTCCAGGCCCAAAAGCGATGCAATCAAGTGGGCCATACCATAAGTAAAACTTGGGCTCTGGACTAGATTTGGACCGAACCCATGCAAACCAGGGGCCCACCAAGCCCAGCTCATCTCCAGGTTCATCTTCCTCCTCTCGCTCCCAAACCCAACACAAAATGTTTCTTCTTCGCAAGCTTCTCCCATGGCGGCGCCCCACCCAGGGCGCCCAGGCCTTGGCCAGCCGCCTCCTGCGCTCCTCCTCATCCCTCTCCGACTCCGACGACGATCCCCCGTTCACGCGGATCCCTAAGCGTCCACCTCGAGCCCCCTCGACGCCTCCTCCCCCGAAGCCCAAGGCCCTGCCGAGCAAGATCAGGCCCGACGAGCCTGCGCACTCCGACCTTCCCTTCGACTTCCGGTACTCGTACTCGGAGACGGACCCGGCATGGAGGCCCATCGGGTTCCGCGAGCCCACCCGGTTCTCGCCCTTCGGCCCCGGCCGCCTTGACCGGCCATGGGACGGTGTCGCCGCCGCGGTAGGCGGAGGCGGGGATGGAGAAGGCGGTGAGAGGAGCAAGGAAGACGTTATTGGAGAACCGCTGTCGGAGGAGGAGGTGGCGGAGCTGGTGGAGAGGTACCGGCACAGCGATTGCTCTCGGCAAATCAATTTGGGTGAGTTTTTGCTGCTCCCAGTACGAAAATGGCATATCCTTTTGTTAGAGATTCTCGAACATATTGTTGGTTAGTTGTTTTTTTAGGCGCTGTCAAGTGCCACTTTGGTGAATGGCCTGCATTCTTGTGACAAGAGATTATACTAACAACAAGATGTTGGTACTGACTCCCAAAGATTGCTGATATAGTGTGAACGCTCTCGAATTTCATTTGTATGCTCTCGTACATATGGAGAAAGTTCGATCCATGCCTTCAAGTGTTCAATTTTCAGGGCGAAATGTGCAAGAAAAATGCATTGTTCTTGGCATATAGGGAAAATGGTGTTTCCTTGTTGTTTCCTCTTCTGCTTCTGCTGAGTAGAAAGGATAAAAGTTTTCTGTATATTTTTCTGAACTTTGTATGTTTTCACATATAGTATAGAATCGGTTTTGCATTCTGAACAGCTAATGTCTTGGTTGGTTTATAAAATCTTAATGTAGAGAATTATAATGACCAAATTGTACGGTGAAATCCATGTGTTTCTTTGTATCTAAAGAATGTTATTTGGTAGAATATACTGGTGTGGTGTTGCATCTAATTTTTTTATCAGTCATGTTGCTGAGGGACATTCCATTTGTCTTAGAAAGATTTCGATGCTCTGGTATAAATTTGATGTTTCATGCTCCCAGGGAAAGGTGGTGTAACGCACAATATGCTCGACGACATTCACAACCACTGGAAACGTGCAGAAGCTGTGAGGATCAAATGTCTAGGAGTGCCAACAATTGATATGGACAACATATGCTTCCATCTTGAGGTCATAATATGGTATTACATGCTAGAGAATACTAGGGTTTGTATTTTTCTCTCTTTGCCTATTGTCATGTACTCATGTGGTTGCACATTGTGCAGGATAAAACAGGCGGTAAAATTATATACCGTAATATAAACATCCTTATCCTGTATCGTGGTCGGACCTATGATCCAAAACAGAGGCCTGCCATTCCCTTGATGTTGTGGAAACCATTAGCTCCTATTTATCCTAAGCTTGTGCAAAATATTGCTGAAGGGTTGACTTTCGAGGAAACAAAAGAATTGAGGAACAGAGGATTAAATTCTCCACCGCTTACGAAACTGAGTAAGTTGTACATTATTTCATAGGCATTTGAATTATATGGGCACACTTGGCCATCACATAGTTCTGTTTCATAAAAGTTTTAACTTTTCTGTGTTGTGCAGCTAGGAATGGTGTCTATGTTAATGTTGTTGATAAAGTGAGAGAGGCCTTTAAAACTGTGGAAGTTGTAAGGCTAGATTGCTCTCATGTTGGGACTAGTGACTGCAAGAAAATTGGTGTGAAGCTGAGGGTATGTTCCTAGGCATTTGCTGCCGGGCATGTAGTCCTTTCTAACCACATGCCCACTTGTGTTTCTTCTTTTCTTTTTTTCTTTGAATTTTTTTTATGCATCAGTCTTAACCTCTAGTTTGTTAGACAGAAATTTGGTTGATTTTGTTTGACTTATCTTTTTTTTATTTCACAGGATTTGGTTCCCTGTGTTCCCATACTATTTAAAGATGAACAAATTATACTCTGGAGAGGGAAGGTTAACGAGGAACATTCTGTTTCGCTTTAGTGAACTTCCAGACCACAATGATGCAAGCATCTGCTTATATCAGAAAATGTTAACAGAGGCTGTTTTGCTGACTTTCTCCTAGATGTGATATCTGAAAATTATATGGTAACTGTTTCCTGATGACGGGTAAGATAAGGAACTGCAGCTGATGAACTGGTTGGTTGTCTGTATTTTCTTCGTGTTGTTTTGCTGCAATGGTTACAGTGGCGCACATGAAGAGGATGGTGCCACTCCAGTTTGAGTGCAGAGCAATGCGATGCTTAATAGTTTCGATATGCAGCAGCATCCTCTCGCCTGGAAAGTGATCCTGCTTCAATTAGTCTTCCATCCTCTGGCCTCTACTCTTTTGTTCTGTAGCTTTGGCTGTCTGGACGGAAGTCGTTACTCTAGATTAGGGCATGTGATAAATTGGGAATGTGCCCTTTTGAACATGTAATCTGTGTCTCAACAAGGCGTTGTTTGGATAGGTAGGAATCACAAAGAATCCATTTGGGTTGGGGACAAAGTTTGTTGAACGCTAATGAGGCACAAGCATTTCAGTATACCGAATGATAGAAATATGTTATGTAAGAAATATAAGCAGGATTGTTTGTATGGCTGGTAACTGATGGCATTGGTTCAGTAAAGACTCAGAAAAATGTGGATCATCTCAGGCCACTCATATGAATGTGGCTTGGCTGGCTCTGAACTGTTTTCAGATAAAAAGATAAAAGAGCTCTGAAATTCCTGAAGCATCCCGCTACGATAACGTAAAAGATTCGCACCACAAAATAAAAAAAGAGCTCTGAGATTCCTGATGCATCCCGCTACGATAATGTAAAAGATTCGCATCACAAAATAGAAAACCTCAGAAAATTTCAACCACGAGAAAACTGTTGGCAAGGGAAATTCCAAATCACGGAAGGAAAAGCATTTCGAAAATTATTGAATTTCTGATATCGCCAATCTTTCCCTTTCCCAGACCTAGCTACAGTTTTTCACCAGAATAAGCTTTACAACAAAACAGAAAAGAATATATACTGTCGGGATTAATCCCAAAAAAAAAACTATGAACTGCCTTCTGTGTTTTTCTCCAATTGACAACTGTATTGAGTCCTTAATCCCATGAATCAAATCAGTAAAAGTTCCTTTGAGATCAACATTCCTGTATACCATCTCAATTACAGTGTGCATGAAGTTGCTGTATACCTCTATGCGCATCAGGTGCATACGGTCAGTCAGTCAGTCAGAGCTGATGTTCGCCGTCTGCAACAAACCATCATCGCCGCCGGTGACCTCCTTCCACGACGCGTCGGTTTCGTCCCACGACCGCGGCCGGACGCCGGTGCGGAAGAAGATGACCATCTCCAGCGCCTCGAACACCCTGTACCTGTCCAGCACCCCGTTCCACATGCCGCTGACGATGCAGTAGTTGCTGTCGTACGGCTGCCGGTGGTGCGCGGCGTGCTGCGCCCGCGACACGAGCACGCCGGCGGCCTGCAGCGCCTCGACGCCCGGCGGCAGCCGGCGGCGCTTCTCGTGCGCCCACGAGTGGAACTGCTGGCTGAGGACGACGCAGGCCGCGAACGCGCCGGCGAAGGCGTGCGCCGCGGCGGGGGCGCCCGCGGCGGAGAGCGCGGCGCCGGTGGGTGCCAGCGCGAGTGGAAGATGATGATTGATGAAACAATAGTGGAAGTGTCTCGTTTTGCCTCTCGCTCAAAAGTGCAGGTGTATATATGGCTATGCTGCATGGATCATGAGTATTATGCATTGTCTGTGTGGTGTGATGGGGATATACGTGGGGAGATGGAAAGCAGAAGATGACCAGGGACATATTTGGAATTTTTGAAAAATAAAATAAGTGGAGTACCTGTACCATTGTTTTTGCTTCCGGGGGCAATTTTTATATTCCCTATTTTGGTAAGAAAGGTATGTAGCTTAGTTAACTTTAACTTCAAATTTGTGCAAAATATTTAGCTTAGTTTGCAGACTATTTATTTAAATTTGTTTCATAAGAACTATGAGAAGTACTTTGTTTCACAGAGAAAAACTATGAGATCGTTAGTACTTAAACTATTTGTTAATTAGTTACTTAGTACCACGCTATTCATTTTAGAAAATGAATGATGAAAATGTAATGTTGGGATCGTGTCATGGGGGTTTGTTTGTTATTCATTGTAGAAAATGAATGATTATAAAATGTAAATGTTGAGATCACGTCATAGGCCTTTGTTCATGCTCATACTAGCTTCAACCACTACAAACTAGAAGCCTTTATTCACACAGTTATGCATTGTTCAGCATATAGGACATATCTATATAATTAAAGAATTATTTTACCAAAATAAAAAAAAAAATTAGTGCAATTTATGCTTTTATCTAATTGAAAAGAAATTGAAGTACTTTTAACAACTTTCATGCCAAAATACGCCCAACAATAATGGGCGCAGCGTGTATATTATCAGATCGGGTCGACTTCAGACTTGAAAAGGAATATGCCCTAAGCGCTGCTACAGTGCTACTGCCTCCATTAAATTGGGGAAAATAGAGCGGACAGAAACAGTGGCCTGACGTGGCTCAAAAAGCTCGCACCCTGAGCTTGTGTGGTCTCTACAGAAAGTACGCCTTGTCGAGTTGCCGGCCATGTGTAACGGAAGCATCAACCTCAGCCCGATCCATTGCGGCATTGCTGCCGCAGCCGTGACCACATAGGCCCACGGGCTCTGGACCCGTGTGCGTCTTCTGTTCTGTGACTCTGAGCCTGTGGCGTGTCGCTCTGCATGCGCAACTTGACTACTTGACCAGCCGCGCTAGAAAGCTGAAGAAAGGAACAGCACATACGGATTCCAAGAAGAGAGGAATGCACTTTACATTATCATGGCTGCAAACAACATTTATTTGTGTTAAGGCATCCTTAATGAGTGGCATCGAAGTTGAAGAAAGTACTACTTGTTCTAAATTGTAATACATTGGTCATTCTATGGCAATCTTGATGATGTTTGCTTGTTCAGGCAATATGCTCAAATATAGGGAAAGAAAGGGGTTTCAATCAATTCATGGTCTAAACTGAATCCTACCAAATACTGGAATGCGTAAAAAACAAATGACTCTTGATTAGTACAAACTATTGAAACCGGGAGTTGGATGGCCGATTTATATACCCGGAAAGAAACAGCATCGGCGAATTCCGTTACAGTATTATTCAGGTACACTCAACCACACTTGATCGCCTATGGACTTCAGTTTGTGGTCAACAAACAAGTGACAGAGAAACAGCAGCCATTGATCCATTATTAGACCTCTTATGGAAACCTAGCCCTATATCTACATGGTACTTGCACAAGCAAAACTGGATTCGTTGCTTGCTACTGATTCTGCAGAGACGTTCTTCATCCATGGACCTCTGTTCTTGCCGAAGTTTTAACCTCATGCCTTTGCCTGCATCAGAATGCAATTTTTGCAGGGAGTTTAGCGTTCATATCACTGAATGCATCACAATCCATGCAGCACAAAATTACCGGTGATTTGCTCTTCCCAGTTTTGTCAATCAAGTGTTGCAAGAACAAAATTCTTATCACCCTGTACTATATTATGTATTTTAATGTGGGAAAACTAGGATAACACAATTCTTAATAAGCAATCCATCCTAATTGTTTGAATGGCAGTTTCCGAGATTGAAAACTAGGATAAAACAACTAAGCATATCAAGAAAGTAAACTATGCCAATTTTTGCACTTGTTTGTCATGGACCTCACATCTGTCGACACAGATAAAACTAAACACTACACATAAATCCTATTTCTTTCCCTAGTCTAGAAAACGATGATCATTTCAGTCTATACAAGAAAAGCACAACCCCATGGAAATCTTAAAGCAGCCAAATTACCTGAGAGTACAGGAATGTGCCAAGGATGGCAATGGCAGCTCCTAGAGCATTGACAGGGCGGACAGGTGTGTGGAAGATGATGATTGATGAAACAATCACTGATATGCGCTTCATTGTATTGCCAATGCTAAACGTCAATGGAGAAATCTGATCGAGAGACATGTAAGACACCTGGTTATATAAATGGTAGAACACGCTCTGAGCAGCAATCCACCTACAAAATTCAACAGTAACACATTAGAAAAATATCAACATATATACAGTTTTTATATGAGATCACCATAAATCCTGACACTAATCCAGCATAATTTATCAGTCCTTCATACTGACAGCACTGAAATATAACATGTATATGCCCAACAGGAAAGAGTAAAAGACATAGCCATGTGTGTAGGTCTCTCTTAAAATAACAAGAATATGAAGACCATTTCAAGCCACCCCATGTAGTTTGAGGATCATAATACAATCTACAGTATGACAACTATGGAAGGAAAATTGTAAAATAGTAGCTTCTTGTTTACCAGATAACATTGGGGCCAACTTCTGCAAGAGACTTTTGCCAACCAGCGGCCCACATTTGGGGGCCTTCCATTGCAATAGCAAATGGAGTCAGTATGACAAGGGACATAATTGACAGGCAAGCATAGTAATTCATGCCACTGACGGACTTTCCCTTCATGCCCCTCTTCGAGAAGATGTTGCGGAAAACAAATGCAAGGTTGGATATCATAGCACCCATAAATCCTGGAGGGAGGCAAATGGTTTACATTAACATCAAGAAACGGAGAATGGTTGTTTCAGCTAACACGGGAAAGGCTGTTTAAAACAATTCAAACATTTATATAATTTCTGTTTTATCTCTGTCTTAAGCTTAAATCTAGGCATGAAACTTCAGGAAGAAATGAGAGAAAAGGGCATGTTTCATTTGCTAGAAAAGAGGAATCTACTATTCAGTTTTTTTCCAAGTCTCCATAAGTACATGAAATGCAGAGAAATCTAGATATAGATTACAGAGCAAAAGAGTAATTTCACAGATCAAATTATCTAGCTCGTAAAATTTAAATGTGTGTTTCTAGAATTTAACATTTACACTAACAATTCAAAAATCCTACATTATTTTCTAAGTAAATAACTGGAAGAGAATATCAAAGGAATAATTTATACTTACCAACCATATTAAAGTTTAGCTCTGTGACAGCAGCTAGAGCACAGCCACCAATGATTGGAAGAAGGGAGAGATATACTGGAACTGGGAACGTCTCCCCAAGGAGGAACCTTGACACCAAAACACTGAATGCAGGTTCGGCACTTTTGATTATGTGCGTGAATGACACAGCAACCTTGGACATGCTTACCGTCGCAGCAACATGACCAATTGTATGTGCCACAGCAACCTTCATCAATTAATCACCAAATTCAATTACACTTTTCCCATGCAGATACAATAGAAAAGAACAGGCATTGAAGATCCAACTCACCGGGAACAGAACTTTCCAGAATTCTAGGTCAGTCTTGGGAGCCTCAACAAGACGGGTGGCCCATGAGAAAATCATCATCGCAGAGCCACAAGCGAGGGAGAGTGTGGAGGTGAGCCAGGGGTACGGGAAAGCGTTGAGAACCTTCTTGTTGTAAATGTTAAATATCACATTAAGCGCCCACCAGGTCGCGAAATAGATGGAGATCTTTAGCTTCTGTGCACTTTCTGACTGGGCTGGCACCACCTCAACCTTGGAATCCTTGTCATCAGCAGCAGAAGCTGCACACCGGAACTCAAGTGGTTGCCTCTGAGGCTTAAGCTCAGCAGTGCGGGGACCTTCTAGCGGTGCAAGGTAGAGTGGTCTGAGGGAGGAGACCACATATTTTGAGGGCTTGAGACTGGAGATGGATGGAATTGAAGCTGATTTTGAGCGTAGGCTGGAGCCTGAGAAGGCTGCAGGGGCAGCAGAGAGCCTCACAGAAGGTATCATGGCTCCTACAGATCAACAAAGAAGGTTTTAGATGGCAGTGTATGAAGTACATATAGAATGTAACACAAAAGCTTGGAATTTTCCCTGAAGAGTTGCACAAAACAAATTCTGATGTTCTTCTGAATAAAAAGTTTTCTTTGAGTTGCAGATGAATGCATCAGTGCTATACAGAAAGTGACACGAATTTTTCCCCAGAAGAATGCTTCAAAGAAATTTTAGATATTTGTTCAGTCAAAGGCGTTCTTTGAAGTAATGGCATGAATGGATGAACCATGAATAATCCAAGCATAAACCTTTCTTCACTCAACAAGCCATAAGCCTCTCACAACAGATAGTACTACAGAATTCTACACGGCACAGCCATCGTGTTCTAAAATCTCACCGATGAAACCCCATACGCTAAAAGCTAAAATTCAGGATGAAGACAAATTGCATCCAGCACATCGTTTTCTTTTCTTTTCTTTTTTTTTTAGGAAAACAGCACATCGTTTTCGAGTAGTAACCTAACGTAAGGGTGTCACCTTTCTTCTTGCGAAGGCTCGTGATCTATTCAGGCAGATTTCGCATGCAAAGCACCCACCTTTTTGAGTTAATACCCCCAGTCACAAGGGGGGAAAGATTGGCTTTGGATCACAGTAAAAAAAGATTGATGAAAAAAGGGGGAAAATATGCAGGTGATGTGATGCACAGGTGCAGTCGGGTGATAGAGCGGCGCCGGCAGGTGGTGGCCGCCGGCACGGGAACTGGGTAGGGTGAGACTCCCTGCGTCTGCTGCACCACCGGCGGCAGCTGAGGCTGCTGCGGCGGCGGCGTGGCGGCGAAGGTGCCGTACGGGAGCGCGTCCCTGACGACGCCGGCGCCATGGAGGCGGCGCGGGGCGAAGGGTCTGGATGGAGCCGAAGAGTTCTTCCCCGCTTCAGCCATGCCTGCTACCAGCAGCTCGGATTGCGAGGCCGGCCCCGCATCTCATCGGATCCCGCGGTCCAGAAGATGCGATCTCCGGGGAAAGACACCAGCGATCCCCGTCTGGACAAGATGCGGGTAGTCGCACCTAAAAGCGGCGGCCCGGGAAGCGGACGAGGAGCTAGGGGCCAAGAGGCCTGAGACCCTCGGGACGGGAGCTTTCGGATGGAGCAGGCGGGCGGGCGGGCGAAGCCGCGGAGGGGAGAAGGGGGAAGAAGATTCGATCTCCGGGGGGAGGCAGCGCCACCGGTTCAAAACGGCGGTCGCCGGCACTCCCACCGGCTGTGCAGATTAATAAAATAATAAATAAAAAGTAAAAGGAACAGAGTTTTGCAAGATGATCTTACCTTTCTTCCCACGAACCAATCAAGAACCACTCTGAGGATGAAGAACGGGAACACCTCTTCCCGGGGATCAATCCGCCCCGCTCAAATCAGAACAAGAAACAGCTGTTAACGGCGCGGCCTTTCGCGAGGGGTTCGAGGTGGGGTGCGGAGCCTCTGATATATGGTGGGGTGGGGAGAGCCGGGGATCGCACGGCGCGCCCCTTGGAATCTGAGATGGGAATTCGGAGATCACAAGGAAGAGGAGGAGGTCAGAGGTGGCACGAGGAGGGGTTCGCCCCCGGCGAGTATAAAGGAGAAGGTGGCGGCTGGTAGTAGGTGCCGGTGCGCGTGTCCTTTTTTCTCGTTTTCCTTCGATGGGGGATTTCGAGAAAGGATGGGGGCTTTTATGCAATTGTCTTTTGTTGGGAGACCATGGTTTCGGGGTGCTGGGTGCACATGGGTTTGGGACTTTGGGTTCGGGGTTTCATGCAACAGTGCCACAGTGGCCGGTGGCTGGTGAGGCATGCACTTCATGTGAATGTGCTTGGAATTACATAGCTTGATTAAATGATTAGTGGTATAATCTAAGTTAGCTTATGTGGGAAGCAACTGGTAGAATCTTTATCAGATTTGTGTTTAATTTAAAATAGCTAGGGTGTTTACATGCTTTTGTGCTGCTGTTTCAGATGTCCTTGGTAATATTTCTTAGTAACTAGGAAGGTGCCTATCAAAAAGAGATTTATTTTGACATCGATGTAATCTTGAGACAATATTTGGCTATAACTAAATTTTCTAAATGAATGGGCTACCAGCCCACCACTCTCTTTCCGAATCAGGAGTAAAAATTAAAGATTTATGAGTAACATTTTCATGAGTATTTATTATAAGTTACAATGTATTCTAACTTCTGAATTATATTCTAGCCCATTACAAACAACAACAACAACAACATAGCCTTTTGTCCCAACGCTTGGGACAAAAGGCTATGTTGTTGTTGTTGTTGTTTGTAATGGGCTAGAATATAATTCAGAAGTTAGAATACATTGTAACTTATAATAAATACTCATGAAAATGTTACTCATAAATCTTTAATTTTTACTCCTGATTCGGAAAGAGAGTGGTGGGCTGGTAGCCTAAGTTGGTGTAGTTTTTTTTAGAATAAGTTGGTGTAGTTAGATTGCAATCAACTCCACATGGCACCCTTTTGTTTTGTTGTTACATGTAAATATCATTGCATTGCCGAGTATACATCATATGTCCACCTTTTTTTCTTTCTTTCTACTTATCATTGATGTAAGAGTCCCCCCCCCCTATTTCGTGAATAATAAGATGATGTCATTAATTTATACTTATAGATTAGTATTAGGTTTGCACAGAATGTACTTGAGAGAAAATACCAAGAAAACCACAATCACATGCCATTATATTTGTCTAGCTTTACATGTTCTTTTGATTTTCCTTTTCTTAATATTAAAACCTTGGATGACTAATTACTCTGTGTAATTTTTTTTGTCCGGAAGAAAAGGTACAAACATACAAAATCCCCGAAGTGCACTGGAGAAGCTTCTTCGTATCTTAATCATCAGAACATCATTTGCATACTAATCTCAGAAGCAGCCATAGTTAATCAATAAAAAAATACAAACAGCCATGATAAAAAACATATTCCGTACTTGCTACAACTGCACCGTAGATTGACCTGAATGGATCGTTTTTAAAAGGCAAGTACGGAATATGTATTTTTATCATGCAATGGCTGTTTGTATTTTTTTATTGATTAATTCTGGCTGCTTCTGAGATTAGTATGCAAATGATGTTCTGATGATTAAGATACGAAGAAGCTTCTCCAGTGCACTTCGGGGATTTTGTATGTTTTTCCCTTTTCTTCCGGTGAGAAAATTATACAAAG
>OAMR01000013.1:1695943-1765933 GCA_900205405.1 Echinochloa crus-galli | reverse complement strand
TGGTGCGGGCATATTCCGAAACTGTCCCCAATTTTCTCGGGGAGCCAATGAAAGCATCACCGGAGCCTCAGCGGCCGCATCGCAGTAGGTGAGCCCTGAACCCTGAACCCTTTGGGGTTGGGGTCTGAGGACAATTGTGACCTCTGGCGCCTGCTGAACCCCGGCGGCTCTTCTGTTAATCCAAGAGGTCAGCAGCTGAACAGCCGTGATGAGCTGATGATATCACAGCTGAGTTGCACTGCGCAGCTAAAGTGCTGTAGCCAATTTGGCCTCTTGCACTCTGATTATTCTGCTGATAGGATAGGACCCATGTACATCGTCAACAGTCAACTACGTTCATTCTAGCTGTGATTAGAAATCTACTAGTCATGTTCTGTATCTGAGACAAATAGATGGGTTCCATTTTATAGCAGGAATGGTCTATTGAGCCTCTGTCTGAATACAATAACAGATTAGAACTATGATTTTTGGTGCTCATCCAGAATCCCCTGCATCAAAATAATATAAGCTCATTAAGTGTTCCTTTAAATGCTTCAAATGTATCGGTCCATGGCAAACTCCAAATCTCCAATAGACAAATTCTCCTCATTCTTTCCTAAAAAAAATCTCCTCATTCTGCTATATTTATTCCTTCTTAAATCTACACTAATCAATGCCTTAAGCTTATCGTTCACCTTAACTGTTATGCCCAAATACAAATGAACTTATATCTAGAATCTGATGGAGTATTTTGTTAAACTAATTTGTTCTTATTTTAGGTTCAATATAACGGTTTAAACCACTTTCTTTAATCCTACCAACTCCAAGTTTTGTATGTGTTAAGTTTATACGGCGACTGGTCGCACGCCCGTGCGCGCTGCCGCCATGCTCCGCCTCGCGCGCCGCCGCCGGCCGGATTAGCGGCCCGGGGTTGCCGGGGTTAGAGCTCACCGGCGGCCGTAGGCGGCGGCCAGCCCAACGGTGGCGATGGAAGCCGGGAGGCCAGGCCGCCGGGCGGTGGGGGACCCCGATAGGTGGTGCAGGCGGCGGGGCGGAGACAAGGAAGAGGAGAAGGCGGCGACAGATTAGCGTGGCGGCAGGGCGGCCGAGGCCACCGGAGCTGGGCGGCGGGGGCTGCCGGCGGGGAGGAAGACGATGCGGCGGGCGGAAGGAAGGGGGGCGGGGTCGCGCGGTCACTTAACGCGTGGCAGGCCTAGTTATCTAAATCGGATCGGACCGGTGGTCCGATCGGAAAAACTGGAAACCAGTGCCCTCGTCGATCTGGTCCGGCTAAAAGATCGGCTAAGTAACTGAACCGGGAATATTCCATTGAACCGGCGGTTTTTTCCGTGAAACCGGTATAAAACCGGCGACTGGACCGCTACAGACCGGGGCAACCGGCCGTGACGTGCGCAGCTGAGGGGAAAAGAGGGGAAAATAAGCAGGGCACTGGATAAATTGTCCAAAACATGAGCCATATGGGGTTCAGGTGTTGTATAGGAAATCTATATACTAATTGAACCTCTTTGAACCGGCCGGTCTAACGGGTCAAGCCAATCAAACCGTGAACCGAGAGCCTCTCCGGTTCGATGTCCGGTCCGGTTCAAATAACTAGGGTGGCGGGTCGTGGCTTAACCCAGTCCTTTGGGTAGAGTTGCCCCTCATCCATATCCATATAATTTTTTGAACTTTAACATATCCATATAATTTTATATGCCAATGCAACCTACATAGACGTCTTTTCCCCAATCATCAATCCATCGTCGCTAAAAATAATAACGTTGCTTTTCGTTTCTATGAGGCAAACATGGAGTGAGATGGGTACTATATATCCAATAGCAGCCTAGAGAGAGACAGTGTGTCTCCAAAATATAGCAGCCCAGACAGACAGAGAGGTGTGAGTGAGAGAATGGATTGAAATACTATAATAGTAGCAGCCTATTATGGGCAGGTTGGTTGGGCGATTTGGGAAAGGGATGGCTTCTGATCCTTCTTTCCCTCGGCGTCGGCGATGGTGCTTTCATGCTGCTCCAGCTCTCTCTTGTGCGTGCCCACCTGAAAAACGCCGCCTCCGAGCCCGGCCGCGCGCCAACGCCGACGGAACTGCTACCCGCCAAAACGGAGTCCCTCACTCTCTCAGATTTTTTTTTTGAAAGAAAGGATCAGACGCCGCTATATTAAAAAAAAAGGAATGGTCCGACGGCCGCTCTCTCAGACTCTCAGTCAGACTTAAATATATCATGAAGGCTTAATCTGACGCAGGGTCGTTGGCGGCGATAATCCTCCTGCCTTGTATGGTCGCTTCGTGTGATCAGGCGGTACCCAAGAAAGAAGAGGTGATCATCCAGCATTTAGCTAGCTAGCATATATGCATGGGCAAGCTAGCTAGCTGTCACCTTTGGGGTTGAGTTGATTCTCGTGGTTGAAGTCTTGAAGACGAACGCTTCGATGTGTGTGGTTGTGGATTTGTTTGTACTCATCGGAGCTGCCGGAGCGCAAGTACCTAGGCCCTTGGGGAAACCACAGCTAACAATAGTAACATTTTTGTTTGCAGCTCAGAGCAAAAAAAAAGTTTTATGTGCTCATCAGCGAATTTACTTTCACCGTGGAATTTGTGTGAGAATAAAAGTTAGTAAATCATATCATACCGCGGGTCACCAAACTTCCCAGATTGATCAGAAACGAGAGCTGGATATTTTAGTCATCATCAAACATTTTATAAGTTTTTTTTTAGTGAAATCAAACATTTTATAAGTGGCTCACGTGATATCTCGATGGGCTGCTTAGCCTGCTAATACCGGTTAAAGAATGCTAGCACTGCTACTTGATATCCGCGTGGGCGGTTTCATCCTACCCCTTTCAAATTGCTACATTTTCTCTCTGTTGCGCACATATACAGAGTCTCTTTTCCTTTTCAGACCAAATGGCACAAGCTCTGCTTTTATTTCAAAGGTATAAAAGGGAACAGGTACAAAGTTTTTCTAAAGAGGTACAAAGTTTATTTGTATGGTCAACTATAACTTCTTAATATGTCCTATAAGATACTCCCTCCATCCTAAATAATAATTTTTTATGTTTTTCGAAAGGAAAAAGTCCAAATGACTACCCTCAAGTATGGACAAAGTCCGGATAACCCGACAAAGTATGTTTTGGTCCGTTTTACACCCCAAACTATCTCAATCGGTCCAGTTTACCCCTTTATAATATTTCTCTTTTTTGTTTCTCCATGTACACATGTTATTTTGTGTTGAAATTTTTTGGTATAATAGAGAGGATCATAAATTATATTTAGAAAATATATTATGGTTTTTTCATTATTATTTTGAAAGGTTATGATATATAATAATAAATTAACTACATTAAACAAAATTTTATGAGAAATGATGACGGAAAATTTATATTATATTTTTGAAAAATACTATATGTGGGTCTCTATCATCCTACAAAATTGTAACTTAAAACAACACTTGTGTATGAAGAAATAATAAAGACAAATCTTATAAAAGAGTAAATTGGACCGATTGGGATAGTTGAGTGTGTAAAACGGACCAAATCATACTTTATGGGGTTATGCGGACTTTGTCCATATTTGAGGGTAGTAATTTGGACTTTTCTCTTTTCTAAATATATAGTTTTTCCTATACGTCTAGATATATGTTATGTCTAAATACACAATAAAAATATATAATTTTTCTAAATTATAGTTTTCCTATACGTCTAGATATATGTTATGTTATGATTTGAAACGGAGATAGTAGTCAATTGTATGACCCGATATTACATACTAAGTGATTCAATATGTATACGATAACATTGGAACATAATGCCCCTCATTTTGTAATGCCTTATATGATAAGCTACCATGTTAATGTGATGAATCCACTAATATAATCATGACGCCATGGTGAAGCTAAAATGGTCCCATCATAGAAAAGAGGAAATAAAGGATTGATAATTTGATATTACCGAAGGACTTGTAATGAGGACGAGCGTGTACATAGAGTTAGGGCAAAAGCCTAGAATAAAGAGATGTTACGTAGGTGATTGATATGGTAGTGTATATTGTTATATCGTCATCATTTGCTAGCAAAGCCGCCAAAAATAACAACAATTTAACCTCTTATACAAGGTCCATGCAATACTTTTTAACTATCCATGCATTTTTTACATGATGATTATGTTTAGTCTAAATATTATTCCCTATGTTCCAAACTATTATTTATTTTGGCTTTTCTACATATATAGATTTTACTATGTACCGAGACACAACGTGTATTAGGATGCATAACAAAAACTATGTATCTAGGAAAGCCATAATGAATAGTATTTTGGAATGGAGGTATTATCTATATAAAAAAGTTGTTACCAACTGTAAGAATGTCTCCAAGTCCTCATGAGAGCTTTTCCCCTCAAATCATATCGATTGGGAATCCCGTATGAAGGTATGGGGCATCTGACATATATAGTAATATGATATATGTGTCGATATAACTAATTTACTCAGCGGTAGAATGTTCTAGCAAGGATCATCCCAATAACACATCCAAGATGATCGTAGCACAAGTACAACCTTATTACCTCTTAATGTGAAGTAGCTATATTTTCCTCCACGAGGGAAGTCTATTGATTATTGCTTTTTTTCTGGGATGGTGCTGAATTGTTGATCAGTACTCCTATATATTCGGACCAGACAAACATGTGAAATAGAGGTAGTGGTGTCTTGTAGAGTCGTAGATAACTTTCTAGGCTTTTCAGATGATGTTTCGTATTACTTTTAAGAAATGATGTTTGAGTACTAATAGGAAACATGGTTTGCATAGTATATGGTTATTGAGCCTTCTTTAGGTTTGACTACCACCAATCATTTTTAGTTTATAGTTTATACACAGATAAAGCCACCTATTAAGCATGATGCATGGATATGATGGATGATGACATTTGGGCTACGAACACAAATTTTGATAGGGGGCTCCAAGTCATTTTTTATTTTCTTAATTTTATCACACATAACAATCATCAATTGATGAAATCACAATTTGAGTTGGTATCTGTTGGATGTTACTCGAGCCAAAGATAGCAAATGACCATATGCATATATTAAAAAAGGGAAAGAAGAGCATTCTGGGGCATCTTTTGGCCTCTTTTGGTTTATCTATGGATTTGAAATTAGAGTATGTTTAGCTTACCTGATCTCAAACTCCATTCCTCAAGCTCCCTAGAAGCTCAATCTCATATTGGTAGGCTGCACTACTACGGATCAATCGGTCGCTATAGGGCATTTTGATAGGGGGATCACCTTTTGCTCTAACGAGGAGATGGCATTATGTGGAGCCAAACATTTTTGAGCTCTAGAGAAAAATACTATGGTTTTGTGAAATACTTTGATTTTGAAAACATGTATTGTGTTTGGATGCTACAAAACTCGTAGTTTTGAAACTTATGGTATTGTTGAAATTGAAGTCTTTTGGGAGTTTTAGAAACTTATATCTAAGCCTCTTTTTTCTAACCCATGGCTTTATATATCTCTACCCTCTAAAACTACAGCTTATTGGCACAATAATTTTTCAAAACTCACATGCAAGCATGTCATCCTAACTTTGTTTTGCTAGTTTTTTCATGCTCTTAGGGAGAAGAAAATCTTGCATGCTCCAAATCAAGTCACACCAAACATATCAGGTCTGTTGAGCACGGCTAGACTGTCAATAAGCATAATACATTTATGTTTGATTGTTTTTATTATGGCAGTTGGACATATATACCTAGCACATGGAGGCATAAATAATAGACCTTGCCATGATGTCTAGTAAGAGACTTGATGCACTATCCAAAACAATGTAACCGTGAAGATACCAACAATGAAATGATGCCATACAGTACTATGCATTATTTATGCTACCATGTCTATCACATACTGGGCACATGAAGCTGTGCGTGCTAACAAACATGGCCTACTTTTGATGCAAAAACCTTTACCATGACAAATAATCGTATGGCTGCCAACTATGATATGTTGAAGCATAAATTCAGATGCACTAGAATGGTATGCATTCATATCAAGGGTTGGCACATGTATCAATACGGTCAAATAGCAGGGAAATCAAATGTCCTCGCATATGATTCCATTGCGTATCACCCATTAAGTTGAAATGATTTCGTATCAAATGCATCAATGCTATCACATTTCGTCCTTCCAATTCTAATTGTATAGTACCAATCAGTACTGCGATGGCATATGCAACAATGATTTAATTTAATTTTACAGATTCTTCATATTTGTTCATTTCAATTGTCCCGACAAGACCACCAGGTTATTAAATTGAAGTAGTCAAGTAGGATATCTATTCTCCAATGTTCTTACCGAACACCACTCACTCTTGAACCCTATATCACCTCTAACATCAACGCTCATTCAAACATATATGTAAAACAAATAACATGGTCCCTCTAACTTAAGTCCTGCAGTCACTCTACTTTCCATGGAATAGGGTTACCTCAGAATTTACACCCATTCAATCGCGTGCGTCCGATCTCCATCGGACGGTCCATCTCGGCGCCGTCCCTCCGTTACCCCCGGAATTAATTTCCTTCCAGAAACTCCATCCAGAGAGCGAACAGCGAAGGCCGAGACGAAACGAAAAGAATCGCGGAAACGAGATCCTCGCCGTAAATCGCCGTCTTCCTCCCTTTCCGCCTCGCCCGCTTCCGCTCCGCTCCCACCCCACCACCACATGCCTCGGCACCCCTCTCGCCGTCGCCACCACCCCAAACCCTAGCCACCCCCCGCCGGGGGGCCCCCCACGCGAAACCCTAGATCCTCCCCGCCCGATGGCGGGGGCGCCCGCGGCGGGCCAGGTCGTGGAGCGGTTCCGCGCGCGGCTGCGGGAGGAGGTGGGCGGCGGAGGGGGCGAGCCGGGCGCCCCCGCGGTGGTGCGCGTGTACGCGGAGGCGCTCCGGGAGCTCACCTTCAACTGCAAGCCGGTCATCACCGAGCTCACCATCATCGCGGGGCAGCACGCCGCGCTCGCCGCCAGGGGCATCGCCGACGCCGTCTGCGCCCGCGTCGCCGAGGTCGGTCTGCTGCTCTTTGCTCTCGTCCGGGGCAGTTTTCTCTTGTTTTTCTGTTGGGGTTGGCTGAGAGGAGGCTTGGGTTTCAAGTGCTGGGTTTCAAATGGTAGCTAGGGTTTGGGGATTGGTGTGCTTGTGGTGGAAGTTGAGAATTTCTGCGAAATACATGGAATAGCTTTGATTCTTAGGTTTCTCAATAGCTGCATTCGGTAGAGATTGTCCCCTTTTGGAGGAAGTGATGTACCCATAGTTCAGTCTGTCACTCCACTTGCTGTGCCCTGTCTCTGTTTGCATACACTTGGGTTTATCAATCAGTTTGGAGTTTTGTAGGCTTGATTGAACTAATGGAAATGGTGTATATGTGGGATTGCTACTTAACATTTTATTCATTTCCCCTAAACTTTGATTCTGGCAACATGCATTGTGTTTGGATGCTAGAAAACTCGTAGTTTTGAAATTTATGGTATTGTTGAAATTGAAGTCTTTTGGGAGTTTTAGAAACTTATATGTAAACCTCTTTTTTCTAACCTATGGCTTTATATATCTCTACCCTCTAAAACTACAGCTTATTGACACAATAGTTTTTGAAAACTACAACATGCAAGCATGTCAGCCTAACTTTGTTTTGTTAGTTTTTTTATGCTCCAAGGAAGAAAAAAAAATCTTGCATGCTCCAAATTAAGTCACACCAAACATATCCAGTCTTTTGAGCACGGCCAGACTATCACTAAGCAAAATACATTTATGTTTGATTTTTTTATTATGGCCGTTGGACATATATACCTAGCACATGAAGGCATAAATAATAGACATTGCCATGATGTCTAGTAAGAGACTTGATGCACTATATATCCAAAACAATGTAACCGTGAAGATACCAACTTAAATGGAATGAGGCCACATGGTACTATGCATTATTTATGCTGCCATGGCTATCACATGCTGGGCACAAGAAGCTGTGCGTGCTAACACACATGGCTTACTTGTGATGCAAAAACCTTTACCATGACACACTCTAATAATCGTATGGCTGCCAACTATGATATGTTGAAGCATAAGTTCAGATGCACTAGAATGGTATGCATTCATATCAAGGGTAGGCGCATGTATCAATAAGGTTAAATAGTAGGGAAATCAAATCTTCATGTACATGATTCCATTGCATATCGCCCATTAAGTTGAAACGATTTCGTATCAAATGCATCAATGCTATCATATCTCGTCCTTCCAATTCTAATTGCATAGTACCAATTAGTACCGCAATGGTCTATGCAGCAAAGATTTAATTTATTTTGTAGATTCTTCATATTTGTTCTTTCAATTATCCTAAAAAACCATCAGATTATTGAATTAAAGTAGGACATTTATTCTCCGCGGTCTTTCTGAACACCACTCACTCTCGAACCCTATCACCTCTAACATCAACCCTCATTCAAACACATATGTAAAACAAATAACATGGTTCCTCTAACTCCAAGTCCTGCAGTCACTCTACTTTCCACGGAATAGTGTTACCTCAGAATTTACACCCCATTCAATCTTGTGCATCGGATCTCCATCGGACGGTCCATCTCGGCGCCGTCCCTCCGTTACCACCGGAATTAAATTCCTTCCAGAAACTCCAGAGAGGGCGAAGGCCGAGACAAAACGAAAAGAATCGCGGAAACGCGATCCTCGCCGTAAATCGCCGTCTTCCTCCCTTTCCGCCCCACCACCGCATGCCTCGGCACCCCTCTCGCCGTCGCCACCACCCCAAACCCTAGCCACCCCCCGCCGGGGGGCCCCCCACGCGAAACCCTAGATCCTCCCCGCCCGATGGCGGGGGCGCCCGCGGCGGGCCAGGTCGTGGAGCGGTTCCGCGCGCGGCTGCGGGAGGAGGCGGGCGGCGGCGGGGGAGGGGGCGAGCCGGGCGCCGCCGCGGTGGTGCGCGTGTACGCGGAGGCGCTCCGGGAGCTCACCTTCAACTGCAAGCCGGTCATCACCGAGCTCACCATCATCGCGGGGCAGCACGCCGCGCTCGCCGCCAGGGGCATCGCCGACGCCGTCTGCGCCCGCGTCGCCGAGGTCGGTCTGCTGCTCTTTGCTCTCCTCCTGGGACGGTTTGCTCTTGTTCTTCTATTGGGGAAACTTGGGTTTCGAGTGCTGGGTAGTCTGGGATGCGGGAGGTGGTAGCTAGGGTTTGGGGATTGGTGTGCTTGTGGTGGAAGTTGAGAAATTCTGCGAAATGCATGGAATAGTTTTGATTCTTAGGTTTCTCAATATCTGCATTCGGTGGAGATTGTTCCCTTTTGGAGGAAGTGATGTACCCATAGTTCAGTCTGTCACTCCACTTGCTGTGCCCTGTCTCTGTTTGCACACACTTGGGTTTATCAATCAGTTTGGAGTTTTGTAGGCTTGATTGAACTAATGGAAATGGTGTATATGAGATTGGTACTTAACATTTTATTTATTTCCCCTAAACTTTCTGTTTAGTACCCATAGGGAACTGAGATTCACATGTTGGAATATGTACAACCGAGTAAAATTAGGTGTCTGGGCACTGTGGTTGCAAAAATCGGTTGCAATGATTTGACAACTGCTGTTTGAGATGGGAATTTTTAGGGCCTTTTGTATATGGACTTGCAGTAAAAAGATTTTAAAGCTTTGGCTTATTGGTTAGGATACTTGTGCAGTAAAGTCGGTTACTTGTTACTTGTTACTTGTTCTGTGGTTGATTTGGTTTTTGTTTAGAAATATTTTTTTTGAGAGAACGTTTAGAAATATTTTGATTGGCTGTTTTGCTGCTTTTCTTGAAGGTGAGTCTACAGTTCTAATTTTAAATGGAAATAATATGAGAACTTATCCTAAGAGCAAGGAGTAAGCTATCAGCATGGTCTGCGTTTTCCTTAAATAACCTGTTGGCGATATGTGTCTGTTTCAATTCACCTTTTTCTTTCTCAGACGGTTGTTTTTTAATTTTAATAATCTACATATACATTCAATGCTCTTTTTCATGATCATCGTTATTCTGCAATATTCTTGCAGGTGCAACCTGACCAGATATTACCATCTTTATATCTGCTTGATAGTATTGTGAAGAACATAGGACGGGAATATGTAGACCATTTTGCTGCTAGGTTGCAGAAGGTATTTGTTGATGCATACTTAAGAGTTCATCCCAGCCAGTATGCTTCAATGCGGCGCCTCTTTCGTACCTGGTGGCCAGTGTTTCCTCCTCCTGTGCTTCGTGGCATTGAGGGCGATCTTCAATTTTCTCCCTCTGAGGATAGGCGTCCTGCTGTACCGACAAATTCACATCAATCAGAGTCGCTATCTCCTAGGCCATCTCATGGCATACATGTAAATCCCAAGTATCTGGAAGCACAACAAAAGTTGAAGCAGGCCAATGTGGTAAGGTCTCTTTTGTGAATATCAAGTATAGATGGTCGAATCAGTGCTGTAGTATGTTTCTTGCAATTCAACATGACAATTTTAGTCTAATAAGAAATAGATGACAAATAATGCATTACTGTATCTATATTATATTGTTGCACAGCATTTGTATTCTTGAAGTCTTTATGTTTTATTTAATTTGATTTTAAGTTGTTGATTGTTGGTGTTTGTCCTCTATATTTCCTTCAAAATCAGGCGCATCAACCAGCAGTTCGTGGCGCTAGGCAAATGGCTGATGTGGAGGAGGATCTGATAAACGGATTACCATCAAATGGTTTGCGAGGACGCCCTTCTTCAACGTTTCAGGTATTGAGAGTGTATGTGCTTTTGTTTCTCCTTTTCATTCCTTCAAATAGCCTCCTACTCCAAACCTGTCATCCACACCTCCTTATATTTTTATGGCACATAATGGTGCTTGTTTGGAAAAAGGAAATGTCTTCTGTTTGTTTCGCTCTCCTTATTGGTCGAGAAGGGAAATAAAACCTTTCCTTTCTTGATAATTTTGGGGAATATTACATTTATTTAAGACCTTGACATGTTTACCAACCATACTTAACCTCTCTGCCAATTCTTCCAAGAGCTCCTACCAATTCTTATACCTGATTTAGTATTGCAGTTTGTTCTTAAACAGCCAAACTTATCAAAATTACCTTTTTTACATTGCATGCTACAATATTAGTTTTTTTTTCAGGTGAAACAAAACCCAATACCTCAATATGATAAAAACTGCTCATCTTATTTCTAATTTGTTTTGATCTTAGATGTAATGTAGCACGTGCCTTTTTACTTTGTGATGGCTCATAATCTGTGTTGTAATCATATGGGCAGAAATCTACTGTGCAATATGCTGATGATCCTGATCAACAAGAGGCATTTCGAACTCTTGCTGGAACAATAAGGGCAACATCACCACATCTGTTGAGCACACATCCATCTGATGTCATTCTAGATGGCGCATTAGCCACTTCAAGGAGAAACTTGTCCAGGTCGCCACCTCTTGATGTGTTCCCTAGGAATGGGTCCCCCAAGAGAGCGCTAGAGAGGCTAGCGCCATCTCATTCTATATTGGGACCTGATCCCAGAAGATTGCCTGATCGGAATGGCAGGTTGAGATGGGCTTTTGATGATGGTGCACAGCGGCCTACAATCAGCATGCTTGATGAAGAGTATAGGAAGCGAAGTGCAAGAGAACTTATTGATGCATATGGGAATTGTCAAGGCAGAGATGCTGATGAAAGAGTTCCTAAAATGCAGCGTCTAGATTCAAATGGGATGGCTAGCAAATCTAGTGCACGAAATTGGCTCACTTCAGAGGAAGAAGAGTATTCTTGGGAGGATATGAGTCCAACTTTGACCGATCGAATCAGAAGCAGCATTCCATCTTTTCCTCCTGGAGCCATGAGAGCTGGGTTTCCTGGGTCAAATGCAGGGTTACTAGAATCTGATATTGGGAGGCACAATTTTCCAAGCCAAGCTTCTAGATCATCGGTTGATGGGCCACCATTAAATATTGAAGATAGGATTACTGCTGCAAGTGTATGATTGTCTATCTTTCTTTAATTATATAGTGAATAGATGCATTAGCATAAGCACTTTATGTGCTATCATTCTGGCATTCCTATGTTTTGTGATCTCTTATACCCTTCTTTCATTAAATGTTTCCTTGCTTTTAGAAAAAATTATGGTCAGTACACAACCTTTATTTTGATATATTTGTAAAAATAATTGTTCTAAAAGGTGCACACTTCGGTGCTGCTTGCCAACTAGCCACACTTGTTCCATAATTAGTTCGTTCTGTTGGGCTGGCTGCCTAGATGGCCTGCGCATGATGAGCTAGTGCGATCTGGCGGCCACAAGAAGAAGGGCAGAAGCGGTGGCCAGGAGGGGCAAAGAACCAGCAAGAACATGACCTTATGTGCCCATTTATTCGTTCCTCTCCCTGTTGTCTCCTAAATCAGGACATATGCCACATGCTCCCTATATGCCAGTTGTCCTGCGGAGCCTAGGTAGTACCATGCTGCCTGCCTAGAGCCAAGTGCCTTTTAGAACAATGATAAAAATGATACTGCAGCAACATCAGATGCACTCATAGGCTTTAGTTGGCCAATCTAGGTACATAAAAATATAGGGTTGGTGCCAACTTTCGAAAGATTTAATCAGATGTGTCATGTGGTCATCCTTCTTGACTGAAAGGAATGACCATAGCGTCTTTGTCTATACTTTGTTCACTTATTATTTATCTGAAGCTATATACTTAGAAAAGAGTAATATGAAAAAAATTGTCAGAAAACAACATTTTGTCATTACATATATGTGCTAGGGAAGGAATTTCTCATCATAGATTTTTTTTTTGGCAACCTACTACTTTTTGTTCCACAATTTGATGTTAAATAATGTATGCTCTCAGGTATGCATTTTTTCAAAAGTTTTCAAAAACAAATGTACCATGAGTAGGATGGCCAGAATAGCTATTTCCCAGCTTCAGATGTTTTTGGACACAGATCCTTCTTTCAATGAAACTATACAAATTTCAATGTTTTTGTCCATGCTCCTTTCGTAATTTGTGTGCAGACTTATCAGTCTGGCCATATTCTATGAGTGCGAGTCTACTCTTTCACCTATTGACACATTTTCCATCTTTTTCCTCCCATTGCAGCATGTTGACATGACTAGTAGGAGATATCCAAGCAATTTTGGTGTTCAGAATGGAGCTCTTTTGGATTACCAGAGTTCTGATCATACCCTCAATCATGGGAGAACTGCTACCATGCAACCTCCACCTTGGCAGCAGCATGCTGGTCTGCCATTGCAAGTACAAGCACCTGAACATCCATCACTACTTGATAGAGTACCACTGTCTGCTGACAGTGAAATGCCGGTCAAGAGGTTGGAAATTGGTGATACATACAATCCTTTGAGTGTAGATATACCCTTGGTGGAGAAGCATAGGCCATTACCTGCTCCTACTCCAATAGAATGGCATCATACTCAGTCACAATCTTTAGTACCAATTCCACCCCATACAAAACATGTTAGAAGTGCAGTGGATAGCCTAGAAATTAGGCCATTTGTTAGTCAAGGAGCCAGTTCATCTGTATTTGTTCCACGGCATCAATATGATGCCTTGGGTCGGAAAACACTACGTAACAGTAGCTTAGCTCAACCGCCATATCAGCACCAAGATTTGTTGCCATCGAGTCAACAAAATCAAGGTACAATTTTGGGAAACCAAGCTCAGCCTCATCATCCTCAACAATTTCATCCCCATTCCCATCCTCACCATCAGGAGGCTTTTAGAAGCTTTGCCCCTGGCATCTCTGTATCCCAGTTCCAAGGACAAGGTGGCAGTGCAGCAACACCACCAGTTTCACTTCTGCCTAGTTCTTTCTCTGTACCACCTCCTGCGCCACCCTATGGCATGCAGTCTGCGGCCAGTTTTACTAGGCCACCATTACCTCCCGGGCCACCACCTGTGCCACTGCAGATTGGTTCATCATCACAAGCTGCTGGCCCTCAACCATTTGTCTCTGGACTGTTGAGTAACCTTATGCGGCAAGGTGTAATTACATTGGGACCACCTAGCCAACCTCAGGTACTTCTCATGCATTTGTGGATCTTATTTCTGGTATATATTGTTCTTTTCATATGTATTCTATTAATTAAATGGTATATATTGTTCTGGTATACGTTGTGAATCTTGCCCTGTAGGCGACTGTTGGAGTTGACTTCAATGTAGACCTCAAGGTACGGAACGAGCCTGTCATCAATGCTCTGTATCAGGATCTTTCAAGGCAGTGCAAAACCTGTGGCCTTCGGTTCAAATGCCAAGAGGAGCATCGTGCTCACATGGACTGGCATGTTACGAAAAATAGAAATTCAAAGAACCGTAAGCAATCTTCACGTAAATATTTTGTCACTGCGGAGGAATGGTTAAGAGCAGCAGAAACAGTTGGAAACGATGGTGTTCCTGCGTTTGTGCCCTCAGACCCAGTCCCAGACAGAAAAGAAGAGAGAGAAATGGCTGTTCCTGCGGATGACGAGCAAACAGCCTGTGCATTATGTCAAGAGCCATTTGAAGATTTCTACAGTGATGAGACTGAAGAGTGGATGTACAAAGGTGCAGTTTACATGAATGCTCCAGATGGTAATACAGATGGTCTGGAAAGGTCACAGTTGGGACCTATTGTCCATGCTAAATGTCGATCTGGGCCCAGCAATACTTCTTAGGATGGGCATAGCTGGTAAGCATCCGTGCATTTCATTGTTATAACAAACATATGCAAACTTTAAGGTGGAACAGCATACATTTTGAGCTTAACCTAACTATGGATTTAGGGAAGATTATATATCCCTGCTAGTATTTGTCTGTATGCAGCATGTTTCAGCTATGGGTGTAAACATCATGATGTTGTAAGCAATGTTTTTGTTCATGATAATTATAGTTTGTGGTCAGTGTTCTCTATTAGATGAAGATACTCTTGTACGATTTAATGGTTGCGGTTCTTTGCCCACTATGGCATCACTAACCTGCAAGTCTACCAATCAAAGATTCAGAGAATACTTGCATTTGTGGAATTGTGCTAATACATTATCTCTTTCATTTTTGTCATATCCTGATGTATATGGTGATACCTCGGTGTCCAGGAGGGGCCTTCCTTCCACTGTTCTATTTTTTGTCTTTTTTTTTGGTGGATTTATATACTGTTTTTGTTCTAGATCTTGGCATATTTGCAAATATTATATTTTTTTAACTGTTTTGTTCAGTGTTCACACGTAGCCACATATTTGCAAACATTATGTACGGTATTTTTTAACTGTCTGGTGACCACTTGCTCACTGATATGTTTATTGCCGTTTTGGATTGTGGTATCCTCAACGGTGATTATAAATGGTTTTAAGATTGAGATATGCTCAAGGCCTATTTACCTTGCGCTGCATTATAGGATTTAGTTATTTTCTGGAATATTAACTAGTCCTTAGTTATGATGGTTTTAAAATGTGTAAGCAACTAATCATGCAAACTTACCATCATCTAAACGTCAATAAAAAAATCCGTTAGAAGTGTATTACAAAGGATATAACCATGCTGATTTGCTAACTATTTTCATTAATCTTTGTCACAGGGATGACTTGATAGTTCTTTTTTGGATGCGGTTGTAGACATGACATGTAAACTACTGGAGACTCAGATTTTGGTATGATTAGCTTCTTTCCTATCTGGCTCTCTTGACAGCCAGTGCATAGATGTTAATGCAGCAATAGTGTAAAACTGTAAAATCTTACTGTAATTCAGTGATTGAGCATTAGTGATCTGCCATACAATCACTATTGTCATATTGTGCTTGTGCCGTGTCATGTTGTCCTTCCGTAGCTGCTGAGTGCTGCATTTGCAGTACTACAGTAGTGTGGTCTATATTGAACTTCATGTCTAGGGTTTCTGGCATTACAGTTGGTGACAGGAATATATGTAACCATGTTTCCTTGGACGCGAAAAACAACTTTCTATTGTTCTGCTTTCTTCCCCCTTGTTAATATCTTATGCAGGACAATATCAGTCTCCTAGTTGGCGGGTAGCTTCCGAAAACATCGAAGGATGCAAGATGACCAAGAGTTATGGCATCAGTCTACGGCTCTCCTGAACCCCTGAAGAGGACTATGCTATCTTTGCCTTTTAGTATTTTCGTAGTAAATTAGAGCATTATACAAGTGTTGTAAAGATTCTTGGTTGCTTGTGTAATTCCATCTTGTTCGTCTTGCTGGATATATTTGTGACCTGCCAATTTCGGATTAGATTGTTTTTAGACTTGGTACTTTGTTTCGGAAGTACTCTGGCAAATTGCTTTGTGGAATTCTAATATCTTATTTCCGTGTCCCTGAGTTCAGATTTGATACTCAGTCAACTTTTACACAGTGACTGCATGAACTCTATCGTCAGTTATTGTATTCGAATATTTTGTTTTCCAATGAAATGCGGGTACTACAGAAGCTGACGTTTAAGCAAGACCTTTCAATTTGAGATTTGTTTAGTTGTGTGGCATTCTGGTCATCGGGCAGTCTGTAACTGTGATGTGGAGTACTGGTGGAAGTGCAGATGGTCAGATCATGTGCCTTGCTATAAAACATCTCTCGAAATCCTGTAGTTGGAGGAAATGCGGCAGTATTTGTGGTGGACAACTAAGCGTACACCGTCATAGCGTGCCAATAACATGGTTCCCTTTGATCTAATTCCTGTATAATTTCTAAATTAGGTGTGCTAACATTTGCATTTGATTTTTTGTATTTATCTGTTGCTCCGAGCAGCTGTAATTTATGGTTCGCAACATCCAAGAGCATTTCACTCTTATGCCAGGATTTTGTTCTATGACCTGCTACTCGCCACTTTAGGATGAACGCAGTCTACTTACACGATGACGACGACTGACGAGTAGAGCTAGGGCCAAATAGAAACTAGGGAAAATAGAAATTCATTGCTTAAATAGCGAAAAAATGGGATTCAACATTGAGGGTTGCATTCTGTCTAAGAGCTAGGATTCAATTCAGTTATGTTTGTGGTTAGCGAACTCTACTTGCGGGTTGTTCATCCAAGATCACTTGGCCCTGTTCGTTTGCCTGGTGCTGGTTTTTGCTGAGAGAAAAACACTGCTGGCTGGCTGGAAACCATCCAGCCGAACAGGGCGTCAATCCGATGGAAAGATTTTCTTAACGGATCTGGCTACTCTACTCGGCATTTTGGATAAATGCAGGCTACTAGGCTACTGACACTTAATCTTTGCCCACAAACATGTTGGCGATGAGTACTCCCTGCCATGTAAAACCTGCTAGTTTCCAAATTATCTGAAAACAACAAACTAGTAGCAGCTAGAAACTCAGAAAAATTGACATTGCATCGTTTAAATTGCGAAAAACTACAAGCAACAACAGGCAGGTGTTAGCCAAGGATTGGTTTGAGCGGACACCTAGATTCTACAAATCTTTGCAGATCCAAAAAAAAAACGAGAGACAACTAATCTTCTGTTCTCTAGCTACAGCATGCAGGCAGGCACCTTAGCCTGAACAACAGCAACATCACAGACATGACAAAGTACACAGCGGCGAATAGAAACCCTAAAATTATGAAAAGAGACCCAGACAAGGCATCATTTCAGCAGCATCCATTCTGTTGTAGAATCGACGGGGAAGTCAATACCCGAACCATCCCCCCTTGCATAGTGGTGACCGCCTCTTTATCTGCGACATTTTCGCAAGGTTTCTTCAACACTAGCTGTATGAGCACCACATGGCAAGGAGAGTCTGAGGTGCGTTCTTGACTCCCCAATGATGAATTCTCCAAAAAATCTAGCTGCCCCACTCCTACAAAAGATTCAAATATCATTTTTCAAGTAGAACCTAAGTACTCTTTGGTGTACTGATGGTGAAAACTTGAGACTTGACTGCAGCATTTTAGGATGTATTACATCTCTGTACCTTGAAATCATATGGATGGTTGCTGTGGGTTGCCTTCCGCACAGACGGCCGCCTTGATGCGGTCGACGGTGCAGGCGATGAGGCTGTTCACGGTGGCGACAGAGCCCAGTGAGAGCTTTGCAGTGGGAACAGAGTCCACCAGGATCTGGAACGCCACCGTCAGGAGGGATCCGCCACCGGCCTCCAAGCTGTTGGCACTTATCTCTCCATGGGGAGAGGCACCAGGTGGTCCGTCAGGGAGGATGGCGAAGCCTGATGGTAGGAGGGCCACATAGTCTGGGTCTCCACCGTTCAGCACCACATTCATCGCCACCACGTCCACCGGTGCATACACGACGTAGGACCCCGACGCATCGGTGCAGCTCTCCTGCAGGATCAGCATGTTGCTCTGGTTCGAGTTTGCACTCTGCATAACACCGCCAGAAATAAAATCTGTATGTTACATTACATGTGTGGTGTGCCAATTAATACTGAAAAAGATTCATGAGCATGGATAGTTAACAGTGCATTATGAAATTCAGAAAAGCCATCAGGATTCAACTTCATGTCATCATGTGTATTGGGACATGACACTAAACCATAAGGAATTTTCTCGGAGAAATGAGATACAATTGGTGTTAATAGCACTTACATTGACACGAAGAAGGGAGACACAGTTGCCATGGTCACGGCCGTTGGCAATGTGTGCCATTTCTTGAACGGCGCCACCATTGGAGAGGATGTCCCACTGCAGATTCAAATTTTGTCAGTAAAACATTTAGCCCAAGTGTGCCATAGGGTGAATCTTTTGTCCATGTGACAATGTGACATGTGTCATGTGTGCATACCTCGCTGCGTGAGGACTCGTCACGGAGGAAGTCGAAGACCCTCTTGGGTGGGACAGGGATCCAGAAAGAGGTGGCTGCGTTGAGCACGATGCCCGGTGGCCTGCCGGGGTCATCCACGCTCTTCCTGGTCATGACACGCACGTCTTCAGCACCACTGCCTGAAAGCGTAGTCCACTGGTGTGCTGCGGATGCCGTCACACCGCCGCAGAAGCTCGCCACCATCCGCTCTGCAAGCTTAAGCATGCTCTTCCTCCCTTCTATGCTTGTGATCACTACGTACAATTTAATGGATGAACACAAATGTATGTAAGGTTACGGGATCTGTGTTAACCTCAGTTAAGGGTTTAGTGTTGGTGTTGTACTTACCACCAAGGTCGCCATTGGGGATGTTGCTGGCCATGGCACTGGCGAGGCGCTCACATTGTCGATCCAGGGTGCCGACCCACCGTTTAGCACCAAATGCAAGCCCTGAATTCACCAAAGGCCTGTAGAGGTTGTGCACAGACCTGTCATCGACCTCAACATGCTCCACCCAGGTGACCTGCAAGCACCATAACGCATCCTGGTATCAACATGAGTTTCCTCACAGGAAATACAATTGCTGGACACTTTTGTTGGCCATCATTCTTTCAAGAAAAAATGCAGTTGATCAAGCATGGAATTTTTCATGGAGTTCCAAATTATCTGAAAACAACAAACTAGTAGCAGCTAGAAACAGAGGGCCTGCGCCGGCATTTCAAGACAGGGCTAGGGCGCAGGCTGTCAAGCGAGACATCGACGATGGCCCACGTCCCATCAGGATTGTTCTTGCAGTACCTTGCGAAGTAGCACTCCCGCGTTGGCACCAGCGGTGATGGCACCTGAAACTCTATTGACATCTGCAAGTTGAAAATCAACATCATCAGAGCTACATCACAGAGAAATGCACCATGAAGAGAAACGAAAGACACACACCACTTGCAATGCACCATTATAGCTCCCTGCCACACCCGTCGACAGCACCTCGTGCGTTGAAGCCCTCGACACAATGCTCGAGAACATTGCTGCAAATCGGTTCTACACATATAGAAGAATGAATCACACCAATCAGTTAGCAGAGATCAATCAAATCAATTCAACTAATTAAGACCAACAATCAATTTGTGCCATAGGTACTGACCGCATCCATGAGTATCTCGACGAGGCTGTCACGGGTCATGATCACCACTGCGCCATCTCGGGATGCCTCCGGCCTTAGCCCATACTGCCTCGGCCCAAGCCCGCTTGGGAACATCCGACCGTACTCCTCCTCATCGAGCTGTGCCCCTGCCGCACCCGTGGCCCAGAGCGGTGTGTCGAGTCGTGCCATCCGTAAGAGCTCATCCATTGCGGAGACAGCCAGCTCCACAATCATGGGCTTGTCAGCGTCAAGCTGTCCAGTTGACACGCTCCTCATGAGATCTCCCGCGCCAGCTCCAACGCCGAAGAGGTGGTCGGTTCCAAGGCTGGATGGCTGAACGCCGAACGCGCCAACAACATCCAGTGGGGAGCGGGCCGCAGCAGCAGCGAGTGGGCTGGAGAGCACTGGGAAGGAGACCATGGGCTTGCCGACGTGTTTGGCAGCAATGCCCGAGATCCGGTCGATCTCGTCGCGGAGGCGGGCGTTCTCGAGCCGGAGGTGGTGCTCGTCGAAGGACATCTCGCCGAGGGCAGCAGGGCCGCCACAGCTGGGGCAGGAGGCCGTGCTGAGAGCCTCCTTGTACCGCATGTTCTCTGCACGCAGCTTGTCGTTCTCCGCTCGCAGCTGCGCGTTCTCCTGCCGCTCGTGCTGGTTCTGCACGCACCCAAAATGACATGGATATGATCAGTTATTACACATAATTGCACAGCGCATGGTATTGTATGATGCAATTTAGAATTCTGGCTTTGTAGTTTGATGATAAATATGCCTGTCACGCTGTCAGGTCATGATCCACCCACATATGTTCATATGTATGGATTGAAATTTGACCATAAGAAATTTAATCTTTTTTCTAGCTAGCATCACATATAATGTCATGCTGGAATCAAGAACGATGTATCTAGTGTTGTAGTAGAGCTTGCCTTCATCTGTGTGCGCTTGTTCTGGAACCAAAACTTGACCTGCAGTGGCTCGAGGCCAAGCTCCCGGCTAAGCTCCTTCCGCTGCTTGTCATCCGGGTGCGGGCACTCCTTAAAGAACCTGATCAATAATCACAATTCAAAACCCCACCAACAATCAGAGACATGAGTGCTAATGAAAACATTGTCTAGAAAAATAAACCTTTCAAATGATTCAAAAGGATCAAAGAATAGGTGAAGTCATTGGTTCTTACGCTTCCATTTCTTGGATCTGGTGTTGGGTGTGGCGGTGATACCGCTTCTTCTTGTTTGGACGCTGGTTGGGGTCTTCCTGGCCATCATCACCAGAGGTGCCATCAGGATTCTCGCTGCATGACTTGCTCTCAAACTCATCTGCCAGTGTGTCTGAGCGGCCATGGATGATGTTGTCACCACTGTCCACTGCACCAGTTGGGATCTGATCAAAGAGTTGCTGCTGGAATGCTTGCTGCAGATGATGGCTGTCTAGCAGGTCAGTCTGCAATTTGTTCAATCCACAAATGTAGGGCGTCATCAGAGTTTCAGATGATATGAACTAGTATTTGCAGATTATATATATGAATAACTGAGAATCGAGAATGCGCAAGCCAGGAGACTATACTCAGGATTACATAAAGTTATTGGATATTAAACAAAATAATTTTTGGAGCAGTACAACTTTGAATACGGAATCACAATGAAAGCACAAATGGTGTGATGCTGTGACTAAAGAAACATTTTCTTACTTTTATTTATTTGCTATATATATGAAAGAGAAGCTGTTTCAATTCCATTAAAAAGAAGAAGATATGAATTTTCCTTTTAACATGTTGTTAGACAATTAAGGACAAAAGGAGCACAAAATTCTCTATCTACTGCCGTCGTTGCGTATGCTTAAGATGGTCTTTTTGTTTCTCCTCATTGTTTGAACGAAAAATACGCGCAAGATCAAGAACAATATAAACAACTGTGCATTAAGTGCGCAGATGGTCATACACCCATACTCCGTCGTTGCGTATGCTTAAGATGTTCACTTTGTTTCTCCTCATCTTTTGAACGAAAAATACGTGCAAGATCAAGAACAAGATAAACAACTGTGCGTGTATAAGTGCGCAGATGGTCATACACCCATGACATCAAACTTAATGCCTACTATGTTCCTCCTATACCAGTACTACCCACCTTACATGCATTAAATAGCCGATTAACTGTTCAGTATCCTTGAATGTGGCCTCCATCAATACATGCATATATGTACAGCCTACCGTTTCACACCGAAATTAATCAAGGAAAAGATATGCACAAGCAAGAACATTAATTAAGAACAAGACACCAACAAAATACTAGAAAGGACACAAAAAAAAATCAAAACACATGAAGAAGACCGTCCCGGCCTCGCTTTGTTTTAAGAGAGGCACTGCGTTCAAACTTCAAACAGAAACTATATATACTAGCAAGAAAAACAAAATAGAAAAAAAATCTTTTTTTTTGGCACCAAAACACTAGCTGTTCATGGTCTAATAAGAAAAAGCTAGCCGCTCAGACACTGATCCTGCACACACCCAAAAGATCTCTCACTGGAATTACCTGGCTTAGAGACAGCGCCGACGAGGACCCATACGCGACGCCATTCCGTCCGATCATCGCCGGCATGCGCCTCGCCGGCGTCATGAACGATGGAAGCCCGGTCCTAGTGCCTCCCAAACCCTACCTCGTTCCCTCTACTAGCAGCTCTCATTCTGCAGAAGATCGACAATAAAAAAAGATGCATGTTTACATATATACATATATGTCTGTCAGCCCAAGTCAACCAGGAGAGAAAGAAGTAAGCGGCAGCCTAAAAATGTCCACGGCGCAGATCAGTGGCTTACACGCCACGTAACAGCACGGGCGGCAGCAGATCTAGGGCACGCACACGCAAGAGCTCCCAGGCCAAGAACTCGGCGAGGAAGAAGCCGGCTAGGCCGTGAGATCTGAGGCAGGCGATCTGTGTACCTCCGATCCCTGCTCTTGCGACGGCGTGTGGATGATCGTCTGGCGGCGATATCGCATGCGGGAAGCTGCTGAAAGCGAGCGCTCCGTGCGGGCAGCTGGCTAGCAGGCGGCGGAGGGGGATCTCGCGGAGGAAGAGGACGCCATGGGAGGGGGGAGGCGAAGGGGGAGCGGCGGATGGGAGAATGTGGAGATGGGGAGGAAGGAGTTATTGCTAGCTGGGGAGTGGAGAGCGGATGGATGCAGACGCATTTATTGAGAGAGGGTGCAGCGTTATTGCTCAGGCAGCGAGAGGAGAGAGAGATGAGCGCGCGCGCAAGAGGAGAGAGAGAGAGGTAACATTTCCAGAGAGAGAGAGAGAGAGAGAGAGAGAGAGAGAGAGAGAGAGAAGTAACGTATACGGTGACAGGTTACTACTCCTTCATGTATGACCTGTTTTTCTCTCTGGAAGTTTGGCTACTGCCAATTTTACAGGGCTGCAGCTTAGCTGGGCTATAAAAAAAAATTCAGAGGCGGGTATTGAAAGTTTGAAACCTGACGCCGGTCATGTTGTTCATGTGAAGGCAGAGGCATGGCGCCTCAGGAGAGAGCGAATTGTGAGAGCTATTCTTTGAATTTCAACCGTGGTTTTTTAAATTAATGCGCCAGAGAGAAAGGAAATTGATATTTGAAGTGCTTAGTATATATCATGCCTACTAGAAACTTTCTTTTTATATAGTTGGTTAATATTTTCTTAGAATGTGTGCATACTTTATTATTAAAAAATAAATATGTATCTCGCTCTTTAGGTTTAGGGAACAAACATATATCCTTTAGATGCAATCTAGTCACCTAGAACTTTATTAACGCCAAAGTCTTCACCACTCACTGTACCCTGCGGTTGACGATGGACAACATCATATCATGAGCTGGACAACACGGTCCTCTCCCAACAACACATACAACTTTCTGCATTCAACTATTTCCTAAAAGCATTGTTTTTTTTTTGCTAATATAACATATAACAGTACAATTGAGTGGGTATGTGGCTCCAAACTAGAGTAATTATTCCTCAACTTAGATAACAAAATAACTCCAAATCAAAAGACTAATTATATATCTTTGTATGCATCTTCAGCCATGCAAGTTTTGGTTAAGGTGGGCGCGACTAGTGTTAAGTAAAAAACTAGGGCGAAATCACAATATAGGTAAGAGAAAATATGTATAACCAATGAACTGGAAAAAAAACGATAAGGACATAGGGTAAGGGATGTGCAACTGCATAAAAGATAACAAAAAGGAGCAAGGTGGAAACCTAAAGACGCTCTCTAAGTGGCAAAAAAACACAATTAGCAGGCGAGCTACACGACCTACCTTCAGTCCTTCACAAGTACCCCATCGTGGAGAAGCAGTTAAAATAGCAAAAGTATGTGTTAATATAATTTAAACTCGTGCATGTTTCTACGGCATAATATATTTCATTGGCGAAACATATGGTCCGGGCGACTATTTTACTATTCAACATCAGCCAATATATTCGATGCGATTTAGCAACTCATCACTGATACGTGTATGACCATCAGTTCGGTGGTTGACAATATTTATGAAGCTAAAGGGACTTCAAGGACTAAAGTCCAAAATTTTGCAGCTTCATTTCCCCCCATACGTGGAGTTTTTTGATGTTTGCGTCCTGGGATTCATTTAAATTGAGTGTACCTTGATCCGTACCGAAGACTGTAAATTCAATATACATGAGACAAACGTTGAATGCTCTATTATATTTTTGCAAAAAAAAAAGAATGCTCTATTATATGCAAGTTTATTCATGGAGAGTATTGTGAGACTTACAATATTTTTTCTCTATTTGATTACTAATGTATTTCCAAAGTACCACTATTCATTTTTTATCCAATTGAAACAATTAAAATACTACTGTTCATTTTTATTCTCCACTTATCTAGACTTAATTATTAACAAGACCCCTGCAAAAAAACTGGAAAAAAACGTCAGATAGCAAATTGCTACAACGGGGGGGGGGGGGGGGGGGAGAAAAACAAAACTTATGACATCTTCTGTTGTCAGAGAACAAATAAGAATGACAAAAAAAACTACATACTGAAAATAATATAGCCTTTCTTATCTTACATTGAAACAGTTTAAGTAAAAGATGACGATGGCGTATACAGACTTCATGAACTTTGAGGTTTCGTTTAACATGAGTCAAAATTTTCCACTTCTAAACAAATAAAAAAACTTAACCATTTTTTTCTTTTCAAAATTATGGATAACCATTTTTTTTCTTTTCAAAATTATGGGTGCCAATGGTCATCTGATGAAAAAGTAATAATAAGGCCTTTTTGGCATTGAGACGATCTATATAATAACGAAAGAGCAATTTTGACCTCTAGTGATGCCAGTACGTACGTACTCCCTCCGTCCCACAATAACAGGCCGTTTTGGAAAATATCAGATAAATTAGTAGTCATGACAAATGACCATGTTACCCTTCATTGGAGTTACAAAAGTAGCATTAACTAGCTATTTGATTGGCTCTATGTGTTTCTCTATGCACTTTTACGTTTCTCTATGCACTTTTGTATTAATGTGTGCATCTCTAAAAGCTAAATGGACATTAGCTAAATGGACATTCTTTGTGAGACAAAAATTGAATGCTAAATGACCTGTTATTGCGGGAAGGAGGGAGTATGTGTGTACATACATAAATCATTGTGATTTATGACGATATCACAAGCCAAGGTTCAAAGATTCAACTGCCCCTAGTCCAGTAGTCCTGTCGCCACTTTTGCTCCACTCAAGGATTATGGCCCTGTTTAGTTCCCCATCCCATCACCAAACTTTCAAAAATTCTCTCTCCAAACTTCACTATTCACCTATCACATCAAATCTCTCTTCTCATGCATGGAGTACTAAACATGTATAAATAAAAAAAACTAGTTGCATGGTTTTGATGTACACGACGAGACGAATCTTTTAAGCCTAGTTAGGTCATGGTAGGACAATGTTTACCACAAACAAAAGAAAAGTGCTACAGTGTCCGACGTGACATTTTCACTTCACTTTTTCTCTTTTCACATGAACTAAACACCGCCTATATAGTACAGGTATACTACGTAAGCTAGCAGCGTGGCCCTGTTTAGTTCCCGGTCACATCATCAAACTTCTTTCTCTCTCCAAACTTCACTATTCACCTATCACATCAAATCTCTCTCCTCATGCATAGAGTACTAAACGTGGGTAAATAAAAAAACTAGTTACATGGTTTTGATGTACACGACGAGATGAATCTTTTAAACCTAGTTAGGTCATAGTAGGACAATGTTTACTACAAACAAACGAAAAGTGCTACAGTGTCCGATGTGACTTTTTCACTTCACTTTTTACCTTTTTCCTAGAACTAAACAACCTTGCCTGGTCGATGGGACATGCAGTAATAACTAACAAGTATTCTTCTGTTGACTCGTCACCCAGAATTCAAATTACATTGAGTTTTGTCATTACTTCATGTCAACTTCTGATAGTACTATTTACTGTATATTAACATATATTGGCCATGTTTAGTTGCCAAATTCACACTCCTAAATTCACTATGCAAAAAGAAGATTCCCATCACATCAAAATGCCATAGCATGCATGGAGTACTAAATGTAGATGAAATAAAAAACTAATTACACAGTTTTATTGTACTATGCGAGACGATCATTTTAAGCCTAATTAATAAATTTTTGACAATTTTTCGCACATACAAACAAAACGCTACAGTACGCATTTATGGGACGTGACAGGGGCCAGACCGGATTCGGGGGTACCGAATCCGGATCTAAATGCGGCCATTGATCTAGCTTGTTCGTTTCTTTTTCGTTGACTTGATCAAGAGGGTGACTTTATACAGTTTTTTTATGAACTTTGAGGTGGTCTAAGGCCAGTCTCAGTGGAGGTTTCATGAGAGTTTCATGGCATTAAATGTGCTGATATGGCATAGGAGAGAGAGTGCAGAGTTTCATGTGATGTGAGAGGAGTTTCATCACCATGAAACTCATCTGGCACAGTTACCTAGTTTCTGGTCTAGGTAACCGTGCGATGAAACGCTGCACTGAGACTAGCCTAATGCTACTAGACTATACTAAGACTTATTCTTGGACTCAAATTTATTATTTGTGTGGAATCGGTCAACTCCACGGTTGGATGATATGATCTTCAGGTAGGAGTAGTACGGTTTACTTGGACTAATCATAAATGCATTCGAGAAGTGACATATGGGTGTGGATTTTATTTCTAGCTTCCGATGTTTAATGGTTCACCTATTGTTGTTTTCTTAGTTAAGGTCATAAGGACAAAGGTCTCCAAGAGTAATTGCATTGATGCTCTGCATATATGTTGCTTCAAAACATGAAAATGGTACCCAATTACACAGGTAGCATATTGGTATTATCAGGAAACTGGAATAAAAGTACTATGTCTAGAAATAGGAACTTTGGATATATAAACTTTCATGGCTATCGTCAAATGTGCAAAATTAGTGCTTACTATTGGAAAATAATACAAAAAATAAATCAAATTATAATCTAGCTAGGTACCCATTTCAAGCCTTGACTATGTGAAAATTAACACAACTCTATTACTAATTTAATTCATAAAAATACAAAATGGTATAATTTTTAGAATTAAGACATATGGGCTCTAAATATAAGAAAAGCATACACGTGGGTGCGAAGGACATGCATGCATATACAGATGGTAAAGTTCATCCTTGATAGTATAGGTTCCACACAACTAAAACAAACTCCGTAGAAGCATACGGTTTAGTTTTATATATATATATAGTTTATATACTGTCAGATGAAAATTTTGGTTTGCGGTTATACTGACATTGCTTCAAACACGTATGTGTACAGCTACACCCGACAAAGTGCAAAAATCTACCTGTTAGGCAATACGGGTGTGGGACGGTGGTGTAGCTAGATGGGTTTTGCTCCACCTACACCCGACCCAACCCATTGCGTCCCTACACATGATACCTCTAATTTTCATCACATTAGCACAACATGCATGGCATCTTGTTTTCCATACAGTGAATACATGGATGCAACCATGCCAAGTAGCTTCTGACTCCAAATTATATTGGTATACGTCCTTTTCTCTTGTTGATGTGTAGGCGAAAACATGTTTGTTGTACCCCCTGTCATGGTCACAGTGAGCCCCACAAATAGGAGTTATCAACTCAAATGCGCTGTTTGTATAACCCATAATGTATTATTTCGCTAAAGTAACTACAGCTAAAAAAACATCAATACAAAGATAACAAATAATATCAAACGTGGTGCAAGAACCTAAGTTTTAGTTTTTCTTTTAATTAATATTAATGATACTCGTTCTATAATGTAAAACAACATTATGGGTTGAAATTCTGAAATCCAGTTGATACTCTCGGTCTGCATCATTCATGAATATATAATCAATTGGTTACAAAACCACACATATGTTGGTGCCCTACACACCATTCAAAATCAAACAAGTCTGGATCATCACTAATGCTACATTGACGTCGATATTGATGTGTGGGTCTCCATGTCCTTGGTATCAATGTGCTGGCTGATGTGGAAATACCAACTTCAATTCCCCGTGATGCAATGCTAGGCTTCTCCTCAGTATGCTAGTAGTACCACAAAGTTTCTTGCAATAGTTGCTTGTATCCCCTAGAGAAAACTTACGAGGGAGCATTACATTTGTGTGCATGGTTAATAATGGTGTCTCACCATAAGGGATCAAACACTTTAATTGCCCATATTCAAGATAAGTACTCCTTGTGATGTCGAGTGCGTTTATTATTACCAAGATTTGTGCGTGTATGTTCCTTAGGACTTGTCAGTTGTAATAATGATATAGCCTGAACAACTTTAGTTAGATCGAAAAAAATTGTCAAGTTTCTTGAGTTTTGCTCTAGTGTAGTCCTCTCCACGAATCCTACAGCAAATGAGGTATTATTTAATTGTTTTCTTAATCTAAGCTATCATTTTAAAGTTAAATCCTGATAAATCATAAATGCCCACAAGCATTATGCCTCCTAAATACTAAACTCCAGATATACAATTACCATATATTTGTTCCAATACTAGCTCATTAGGGCATCTCCAGTAGATGTATTAATTTTAGCTGGCTATTTAGCGATATGGATGAGAGAGAACAAGCAAAAAAAAGTCATTCTTGGTTTCTAGCTAACTACTCCCTCCGTCCCGCAATAACATGCCATTTAGCATTCAAATTTTGTCCCACAAAGAATGTCCATTTAGCTTTTAGAGATGCACACATTAATACAAAAGTGCATAGAGAAACGTAAAAGTGCATAGAGAAACACATAGAGCCAATCAAATAGCTAGTTAACACTACTTTTGTAACTCCAATGAGGAGTAACATGGTCATTTGAATGAGGGGTAACATAGTCATTTGTCATGACTACTAATTTGTCTGATATTTTCCAAAACGGCCTGTTATTGTGGGACGGAGGGAGTAGAATCTTGTCAATCAAAGCCGCAACACGGGTAGGTGTGGATTGGAAGAAAAGAGAATAAATTTGTGGGCCTTATAAAATGGAGAGAAAATAAAAGAATAAAAATGGGCCTTTCAAGTAAATTCCACATGTTAATACGGAATCCTCCTAACTAGTACTCCCTTTGTCCTCTATAATACATCCTGAGATTTTAGAACACATTATAGAGACCGACAAAATACACATATATCCTGAATTATTACATGGAAAGGTGTATTGTCCGGTTGTTTTAATGGTAGTTGCAGATAACAAGGAGCCAACTTCTGCTTATCCACCAAACAGTCAAACTAATCGCACTAACTTCAAAGATAATTAAATGAACAATAATTTAAATATGGCTAGCAGGATGCCTTGCATTTACTCCCTCCGGTTCATATTAGAAGTCGTTTAGGACAGCGACACGGTCACAAAACACAACTTTGACTTCTATTTTCTATAAAAATATTTCTTGAAAAGTTATATATGTATATTTTTATGAAAGTAATATTCAAGACCAATCTATTTATATGATTTTCACATTTCTAAACTCAACGACTTAAATGCTATTCATGATTTATAATTTCAATGTTTGATTCAAACTTTGTCCAAAATGACTTCTAATATGAACCGGAGGGAGTAGGTATAAATTTTGAACTCTCTCATGCCTTGTATTAAAGGATAGAGGGAGTATTGTTGGAGGGGGCGAGGGCCCTATAGAATAATTAAGTTGCTCACTGCTTAAACTCCTTGAAACCGTATCATTAAAGTTGCTGGCTTAGCAGCATTGAAAATCAGAATTGTCCCTTTACTACTTCAATACACCACGCACCCTCACTTATTGCCCTCCAATATAAATATTGCAGCATTATTAACATATTGCAAAATGTTCCGTTTGGTACCTGCATACAAGATCCTCACATAGTGCCCAGGGATATAAATTTTGCATTTATACACACAAGTGTACAAACTGTACGTGATACTGAAAGTTGCTGCTGCACTGACCTGTCTGTAATAATATGAAGAAACGACAACTATTGCATGAAATTTGGGGTACGATGTATCTAAATCTCCAATATGACCAGCAGCACACATTTGTTTACTATCATCGCTTCATTCTTTAATCCAATATAAATCATGTTCTATATCCATCAAAGCTGAAGAGGCATCCGATCCTAACATCCAAACAATCTGAAGGGGAAAAAATCTGACGAGAATGCGGCACATGTGTTCTTCTATCTGAACTATATTATACATCAAATGGCAGAAATGATTAAAAAACTTGCATATGTTCAGTTATAGGACTAGTCTAATTAAATCTGCTAGCAATAACGTGATATAGCTTTCAACTCGATCAGCTTCAGAGTTCAGATTTTTGTGATAAAGTTTACTCTTAGGTCTGCTGTCAACTCTTGTCCTTCGTATGTACACACATGGGGCATCGGATCGCTCTTGTTACAATAAGAAGAAAATAATACTCATTTCCAGTGAATAACTAAAGAATAATATTGTGCATGGATTATTGCAAGCAAAAGCATGTATGCATCCTCCATGCTTGCAAGAAAGGGAGAAAGGTGAGAACTGAATAGCCGGGCAAAATACGTACAGCAAGGAAACAGTGCGCATTTATGTTAGTATCGGTGGTGCGTGTGTGGGGGCGTGGATTTATACCTGGTCAGCTATTGCTACGACATGGGTGCCCGCATTGCAGATACGCCTGTACGAGTACAATACAATACAGGAGATAGCAGGCGCCAGCCTGTCCTGCGCATACCCTACCACACTGGCACACTGCCATGCATACATGTGAGCTAGCATACATGTTAGCTTCTTCTAATTACCTTGATCAATCGTAAGCCTAGAGCATGAGAAACCACTTTTACTACTGACAATAAACATTGGTGAAAAACTATCTTTCGTTAGAAATAAAATAGGACAAGTAGTAGCATATGACTGATGTGTGGTTGTATCATGCATGGGTTGGCAATAATCACTACCGGATTTTCCATCTTTGTGCCACAGGCACACAACAAATGCACTATTGCACATGGCAAAGCCTTTGCCGTGCACCGTACACGGCAAAAGGCCCCGGCAAAGCTCCAGACACATGGCATATGGAGGATTTTCGGTAGTGAATGTGTATTTTCAAGGCCCGAGAAATCTTTAACCAAAGCTCAAATAAAAAAATCACTTCTGAACAATGGAAGGGGAACAAACAATTGAATGTGAAGCTTATCACTACCTTTCTCAGGACCATGATATGTGAACAATATGGCATGCATCAGAGATTGGGCCATCAAGTACGACAACTGGACAACTATAGCTTGTAGTTGTAGTACCAACACTACAACATTGAGGCATCATTTCCTTGTGCAGAAGAAACCGTGCACACGACCATGTAATCGTGACTCAAAAGTCAAGACCGCCACAACGTAAGGTTTGGTGGTGATCTCCAACATCCAATCTGACAAATTTATGCTCGACGACATAAATGATGTGGCAAGACACACACATCTTCCGAATCTCCATATCTCCATTTGGACCGTCCCAAACTTCGAAGTTAGCTCTTGTTTAGATGCAAAATTTGCACCCTAAATTTGGCCTCTTAGTGCGTGCGCCATTGTAGTATTTAGTTTGTATTTGTCAAAAATTATCCAAAAATTGATTAATTAGGCTTAAAATGATCGTCTCGCAGAGTACAATAAAATGGTGCAATTAGTTTTTTATTTCATCTACATTTAGTACTCCATGTGCCGACATTTTGATGTGATGGAAATCTTCTTTTTTATAGTGAACTTTGGGGTGGAATTTAAGATCTAAACAAGGCCAGTAACATAGATAGATCTTATCATGGCACCCACTTCTATTTTCTTTTAGTTTATCATTACTCCTCAACTTGTGTACACATGAGATGATTTGGTAATGCCATATAGCAACAAATAAAGGGTAGCTAGGCCCCATTTGTGTTATGAGATGGCGCGTGAAAGTTGGATTATTAGTGCAGTACTCCCTCCGTCCATGAGAAAGGTGAATACAGGACTTCGATACATGAGGGAACAACTGTTGCCTGCTTAATTGTAGATACAAGATCATTGTAGATTATGTTATGATATGATCCAAATTCACCTATGGAGCGAAGCGGAGGCCCATCACCAGAGGTTTGGGCCGGAGCGAAGGGGTACTGTGTTTTTCTCTTATGAGCGCACAGTTTAGTCCCACATCGGCAACGCAACCAAGCTCGGTCACGTGAGCTGCCTATATAATAGAGCTTTGCCCTTGATGAATAAATCATCCTCTTGTAAGCCGCCAATAGGCGTTGTAAACACACACCTCATATAGTAAAGTTTTGCTGGCTGGCGCCCGTGGTTTTTTTCCTTCTACATTGGGAGGGTTTCCACGTTAAAATCTCGTGTCTCCTGCGGTTTGATTCCTTTACTTCTTGTCGTTTATTCGTCATCATTTACAACAAGTGGTATCAGAGCCGGTTTCAGATTCGGTTTCCTTGATGTCGACGACGATGAAGTTTGATCTACCGCTGTTGGATTACAAGACGAGGTTCGCGCTGTGGCAAGTCAAGATGCGGGCTGTTCTGGCGCAAACTTATGATCTCGATGAGGCGTTGGATAAGTTTGGCAAGTCGTCCAACGAATGGTCTGATGAGGAGAAGCGCAAGGATCGTAAGGCTCTGTCTTTAATTCAGCTTTATCTGTCTAATGATATTCTGCAAGAATGTCTGCAGGAACATACTGCTGCAGCACTCTGGCTGAAACTGGAATCGATCTGCATGTCGAAGGATCTAACCAGTAAAATGCATATGAAGTTGAAGTTGTTCACGCTCAAGATGAAGGAGGGTGATTCAGTGATGAGTCATATATCTGTGTTCAAGGAGATCGTTTCTGACCTAGCATCGATGGAAGTTAAGTATGATGATGAGGACTTAGGTCTCCTATTGTTATGTTCTCTGCCAAACTCTTTTACAAATTTCCGTGACACCTTGTTAATTAGCCGTGATGAATTAACCGTTTCGGAAGTTTATGAGGCACTCCAATCAAGGGAAAAGATGAAAGGCATGGTGCAACCTGACGGATCGTCGTCGTCCAAGGGCGATGCTTTGCAAGTGAGAGGCAGACCGGAGCACAGATCTTCCAATGAAAGTAATGATCGTTACAACAGCCATGAAAGTAGAGGTCGTTCTAAGTCCAGACCACACAAGAAGTTCTGTAAGTATTGCAAGAAGAAATCACATTTTATTGAGGAGTGTTGGAAGCTTAAGAACAAAGAGAACAGAAAAAATAATTCGGATGGTAATGCCTCTGTTGTTTCTGGTGCTGGGAATACTTCTGATTCAGGAGATTGTCTGATTGTTCTTGCTGGTTGTGTTTCTGGTCATGATGAATGGATACTTGATTCTGCATGTTCGTTTCATATCTGCACTAACAGAAATTGGTTTAGTTCATTTAAGCCTGTGCAGAAAGGAGATTTTGTGCGTATGGGAGATGATAATCCGTGTGACATTGTGGGGATCGGCTCAGTTCAGATCAAGACTCATGATGGCATGACACGCACGCTACAAAATGTGAGATACATACCAGGGATGACCAGAAATCTGATTTCGCTCAGCACACTTGATGCAGAAGGATTCAAGTACTACGGTTCAGACGGAGTTTTAAAGGTATCAAAAGGTTCTCTTGTTTGTTTAGTAGGTGATCTGAATTCTGCAAAGTTATATGTCCTAAGAGGAAGTACTTTACATGGTTCTGTTTCTGCTACTGCTGTTACTAATGCTGAACCTAGTAAGACTAACCTTTGGCATATGCGTCTTGGACATATGAGTGAACTTGGTATGGCAGAATTGATGAAGAGAAACCTACTGGATGGTTGGACTTACCTATTGCTCAGCGCAAGTCAAAGAGAAATTGTGGACCTCCTAAACGTCTCATTGACGAGTGTAATCTAACCCATTATTCTTTGAGTTGTGCTGAACAGGTGGAGAATTCACATGAGCCTGCCACATATGTTGAGGCCATTGATTGTGCTGATAAAGAGAAGTGGATTTCTGCTATGCATGAGGAGATGTAGTCACTTGAGAAGAATAACACCTGGGATGTTGTACCATTGCCAAATAATTAGAAAACAGTCCGCTGCAAGTGGATCTTTAAGAGAAAGGAGGGTTTATCTCCAAGCGAGCCTCCAAGGTATAAGGCAAGGTTAGTAGCGAAAGGCTACAGTCAAATTCCTGGTGTTGATTATAATGATGTTTTCTCTCCTGTGGTAAAGCATAGTTTCATTCGCACATTTTTTAGTATTGTTGCTGCACATGATCTTGTGCTTGAGCAGTTAGATGTGAAGACTGCATTTCTGCATGGTGAACTTGAGGAGGATATATACATGGACCAGCCAGAAGGGTTCATAGTGCCAGGCAAGGAGAATTTTGTGTGCAAGTTGAAGAGATCCTTGTATGGTTTGAAACAGTCCCCTGTCAGTGGAATAAAAGGTTTGATTCATTTATGCTGTCGCACGGTTTTAAGAGGTCTAAATTTGATAGTTGTGTCTACATCAAGCATGTTAAAGGATCACCTATTTATTGGCTCATTTATGTTGATGATATGTTGATTGCTGCCAAGAGTAAAGTCGAAATTGCTAAGTTGAAGAAATTATTGAGTAGCGAATTTGACATGAAAGATCTTGGTGCTGCTAAGAAAATTTTGGGCATGGAAATTACTAGAGATAGAAAATCTGGTGTGCTATTTCTTAGTCAGCAGAATTATATTCAGAAAATTCTTCAGCGTTTCAACATGGATGATGCTAAGCCTGTCAGTACTCCTATTGCAGCTCATTTCAAATTGTCAGCTGCTCAGTGTGCTAGTACAGATCAGGATATTGAGTACATGTCTAGAGTTCCTTATTCTAGTGCCTGAACCTAGTAAGACTAACCTTTGGCATATGCGTCTTGGACATATGAGTGAACTTGGTATGGCAGAATTGATGAAGAGAAACCTACTGGATGGCTGTACTTTGAGTAGCAAGGAGTTCTGTGAGCATTGTATTTTCGGATTAATGACAGTGCATGATAAGTTTAGAGACAACGTATTTTATTTTATTTTTTCTCTCTCTCGAACAAACAAACTAGGGCCTTGTTTAGTCCTAAATTTGGGAGGCTAAATTTGGGAGGGAAGTGTCACTTTGTAATCATTGCGTCACTGTAGCATTTCGTTTGTATGTGTAAAAAATTGTCTAAAAATTGATTAATTAGGCTCAAAATGTTCGTCTCGCAGAGTAAAAAAAATTGTGTCATTAGTCTTTGATTTTTTCTACATTTAGTACTCCATGCATGTGCCGACATTTTGATGTGATTGGCTATTGCTGAGGCGTGCAAAGAATTAATTTGGCTGAGCGGATTGTACTCTGAGCTGGTTGGGGCTGTTTCTTGCATTGATTTATATTGTGACAGTCAAAGTGCTATTTACCTTACCAAAGATCATATGTTCCATGAGAGGACAAAGCATATTGACATCAAGTATCATTATGTACGAGATGTGGTTGAGGAAGGTAAGCTGAAGGTATGCAAGATCAACACTCATGATAATCCAGCTGATCTGATGACTAAACCTGTTCCTGTTGCTAAGTTTGAGCTATGCTCAAGCTTAGTTGGTTTAGTTAATTAGCCCAAGAGGCTATTTGGCGCCAGTCGTATTTTTCTTCGTGATGATTCAGGATGAAGTGAAGATGCTGCAAGAGAATTTGTCTCAAGGTGGAGTTTGTTGTGATATGATCCAAATTCACATACGGAGCGAAGCGGAGGCCCATCACCAGAGGTTTGGGCCGGAGCGAAGGGGTACTGTGTTTTCCTCGTATGAGCGCACAGTTTAGTCCCACATCGGCAACGCAACCAAGCACGGTCACGTGAGCTGCCTATATAATAGAGCTTTGCCCTTGATGAATAATCATCCTCTTGTAAGCCGCCAACAGGCGTTGTAAACACACACTTGATATAGTAAAGTTTTGCTGGCTGGCGCCCGTGGTTTTTCCCTTCTACATCGGGAGGGTTTTCCACGTTAAAATCTCGTGTCTCCTGCGGTTTGATTCCTTTACTTCTTGTCGTTTATTCGCCATCATTTATAACAGATTAGTGATGAAGTCATTACTGGCTTCTATCTAGTTGCTTAGCAAACAACCTCGATCATTAGGGGAGTCGAAGTTGGGACATGCTAAGACAGGGGCATGAGCGTCAACTTATGCTCATCACTGTGTTGTGGCTTGCAGGCGTTGGAGGCGACACTTGAGTATAGGGGGATGGTATAGAGGACCACATTAAGGGTGAGTTTTAGAGAATGGAAGGTGAGACATTTGGATATGAATAATATTGGACAGTACGTTCAAAACTCCGGCGTGAGCAAATCAGCAAATATATGCTCAAGTGGCTTTTTTTAGAGTTGAAGATCAAATGCGCGTGCACAATCAAGTCCCTATACACTTACCTCTATACATGTAATACATGTCTAACAAGATTAGAAAGCCTAACCTGAAGCAGTGGATATTCACGTGCTCTGCCTGTGTGATGTGGCTGCACCGTTCCTGGCCTGTTCGTTTGGCTTATCAGCCACACCAGCCAGCAGTATTTTCTCTTAGCAGAAATCAGCACCAGCCACCAGCCACCAACTAGCCAGCAGTATTTTTCTCTCAGCAGAAATCAGCACCAGCCACCAGCCAAACGAACAGGCCGCGATAGTCTAAGAAACTACGAGCATTTGTGGTTAGTCCAGTACTCCAATTGTAATGAGCAGATTTCACGACAGAAACCCCTAACAAACTAAAAAAGTACCCTCTCACTACAATATAATGATATTTTCCCAACAATTTTTTATAAATGGCCAACAGTTATAGTTCCTCTTATTATTTTCTCTCAAATGGCCAACAATTTTTAGAGTTTAATTTTGCACTATTTCTAACTGTTTAATTAAATCCCCAACAACATAATTCTCAACAAACTCTTTCCCCACAGCTATGGTATTCGAATACACTAAAAACTGTTGGCCACTCGTAAAATAAAATTGTTGGGAAATATTAAAAATCTGTAGTGTCTATTTGGGTTTTTGTCAACTTCTGATTATTCGTAACTTAAGGTTCTATTTGGAAGGCTGATATTTGGTCCAATACCTTTATAAAACTAGGTGATACCTGCAGGAATTTTTTAAATAAAGTTTTAAGGCATTATTTAAAAATAAAAACACTAACAATGCGTTTGGATGTTGGCATTGGGCTCCGGAATTGGAATTGGCATTCGATATCAACAAATGCTGCTGTTTGACTGGCATCCGACTTTGGTATTGGAATTCGTCTTCAATGCCGAACTGGCATTCGCACGTCTGCGCCTGTTGCCCGCAATACGGAGCCATCCCCCTCGGTATTGCGACACATTTGCATCCGCTCGTCTCCATCTCGTCCCCGAGCCGCTCGAACTCTCCTCCCCAGTCGGCCGGCACGCCGCCCTCCCTCTCCCTCCGCCGGCGCACCACCCTCCTTCTCCCTTCGCCCGCGGGCCACCCTCCCTCTCCCTCCGCCGGTGGGCCGCGCCGGCGCCGAACTCCCTCTCCTTCCTCGCGGTCGGCGCCCCTCCTCCTCCTCTTCCTGTACCCCGTGGAGGTGGGCGGCGCGGGTGAGCTCCGGCCCGAAGGCGAGCGGTGCGGGTGAGCTCCGACCAGGAGGTGGGCGACGCGGGTGAGCTCCGCCTGGATGAAGACGGACGCAGGTGAGCTCTGCCTGGATAAAGACGACGTTATCTTCTCCAGCGTGGCCTTCTCCGGCGAGGTATGGGTGGCCCTGCTTGTCTTCCTCGCTGCCGGCGCGTCGTGACTTGTCTTCCTCTTCGCCGGTGAGCCGCGCGGCTGCTAATCTCCGCCGGCGCGCCCCTCCGCGGCGAGCCCGCGCCCCTCCGCTGGCGAGCACCTCGCCTACCCCCTCCAATGCGCGTCGGACTCTCCGCGGAGACGCCCTTCCGCTGGCGAGCACCTCACCTACCCCCTCCGATGCAGTGGAAGAAGGTCAAATACCAATTCCATGTTTGTGTACATCCAAACAAAAATTGGATTTGATTGCTTGTTACAATTCCAACAAGGAATACAATAGCCATCCAAACAATAGCATTCGAATTGTGGTCCATTTCAATACCATGGCTGAATTGGTATTAAACCCAATTCAATACCAAGCCTCTCAATATCTACATCCAAACGCACCCAAGGTAAATTTAAAAATAAAAATACTAAGGTGATTATATGGTAATATTCTTTTGCAACGATATTATACATCATTTTAAGATAAAATTTGAAAGTAGAAACACTAAGGTTATTGCATGACAACATTCTTTTACAAACGATATTATACATGAAAACATGCTCATTTTGTTGATAGAGGATGGCTCTTAAATAATTTATCATCCATGTATTTCTACTGTATGAATTTTGTAGCATTGTACTCGCAAAGACTAATAAATTATATGCATGGATGCTATGAGTCATAGAAAATTGGTGGAAGACATAAATATAGATGGTAGTGGATGGTGATGTGGCATGATGTGGATAGCTTACATGTTAGGAGAAATAAAGTTAATAACTTTTAGTGGGGTGCATCTATAAAGACTATCTAGATACAAAGCCTAGAATTTTCCTGACACGGCTAGAAACGGTTGCTTGGATGACGGGTATTCCAAATTTTCTTACATGATGGTTAAGGCCATTTAGGAGACACTATTTCCCAATAACTATTCCAACCAGAAAAGAACTATATATCTCCTCACCAGGAGACACTATTTCCCAATAACGGACGGAGCTCGCTCTTTGTCTACTACCTTCATCGTCGGCAGGACAACGGCGTTGATCCACACTTCATCGCCGATGGCATTGGAAACCTCAGTCCACTCCTTCGCCGCCGACGGCTTTGAATCTTTGATCCATGGCGCTAGTACGTCTGCGGGGCTTTATCTAAATGTCTTCATATATGAGCACATTATATTTGATTTCTAGCAAGTACTTCGAGGTCACTCAATTCATGGCGCTGCTAAACCCTCCGATTCAGTTATGTTGCCTCGGCGGTTGTAGTCATAGAGAGCTGTTCATCAACCGTGGAACTCAAAATTGATGGTTTTGATATGATTTGTGAAGAACCGATTTGAGTAATGATATGAAATTTCTTCAATTTCGTGCTCCAATTCAATGTCTAGATCCAAATTATAATTTATAATGTCTTCATCTGAAATTTGGTGAATGATATTTACTGACACTTATTTCCCTTATCCACGCCATGTCCCATGGATGCTTAACGATTCAGGGTGTGTTTGGTTGGGCTGTGGCTCTTAAAAAAGCCATGTGCGAAAAGCAGAAGTCCATTTGGTTAGCGGTGCTGTCAAAGTGTAGACTGTGTATAAAGTACCTATAATGCCTCTGAAGGCCCGTGGACATGTTTTTTTTTGCGACCGTGCCTTGGCACGTTTTTCATTAAGAAGGAAGCAAATATGCAAGAGTCTCCGGCACCATACAGAGGATGGTCCGGGTTTACAAAGTGACATAGATTAATCTCATGACATGTTTATATAAAAATTGCTCGTAATAAAATAATTTGTTAAATAATTCACACAAATATGACTATTTAAACAAGATATAATACTATTTTTTAAAGTTTTTCATCCTCAACTAAGTGATTGACCCACATAAATATAAAAATATAATCAAAGGGGACAATAAGGCCATCCCTCAACATAACTAGCCTCCTCTCGCACTAACCAAAGAATCATCTATCCTAGTACGAATGGTATTCATGATATTCTCATTCTCCACATCCTCGCTATTATCCCCTTATGTTTGTGTCATACCACTTGTATATTATACCAAGTAATCCTCATTAGCATCAACCCTTGGTATGATCCACCTTAAATCATCAAAAGAAAAACGAATGTGATCAACGTTCTTTTATCCAGTTAGAATGCAACAGAATTGAACGGAAGGGAACAAAGGAACAAGGTTATGGATGATGTGAAATGAATTTTGATTTTGTTGACACTGCGAGTATAATATTTTTATGTCTCTGAAGCTTGTGTGTTTGACGGATTGAAGTGTGTGTATACAATTTATGGCCGTCCTAGAATTAAGATTGATTTGGATAATGCAAGTAATTTTAAAACGGATGGCACAACCGGCACAGCAGGATGGACCTAGGGCAGCGGCCTGGTACAGAGGAACGGAAGCAGACGGACCTTCTGCCGGCGGACGGCGCGACGAGACCTCCGGGACATGGAGAAGGGGCGGACGAGGTAGGCAGGATCCACGGGCTGGTGGATCAACGTGCATCCTGCTGGGTTGCGGGGGGAACCTCAAAAATCAATGAAAACTAGCAGACGCGGCACGTGCGTACGCACGTGTGTATATAGAGCTTTAGCTATTCTCAAATTTACAGGCACATTATTTTTCGAGTTAGTTGGTCTTTATTTATATGGAGAAAAACTCTTCAATCTTTTGTCTATTAGCAATACGGGATAATTATGTGCACGTGGGGAGTTAGGGGCCCACCTGGCCGGAGGTGGGTATGCGCGGGACATTGGGTGAAAAAAGTTTTGCGGAGAATAAACTAAAAGCGCCTGGAACATCAAGTTTTTCCCACCTTTCCCACGTCCCCCACCCCAAAAAAAATCTGACAGGTGGGTCCTCTGTGAGGGGTGGGGGTAGTTTTTTTGGTGGGAATCGTTTTCAATTCTTTAGGATCCTTTTAGTATAGAAGATAGTTGCAATGCCCGCGCGGCACGCGCGTGCTAAACTCTCTTCTACACATTTGTATATATTCGTTCTCTCATGTATAAAGAACTTTGTATTCTCAAAACTCAATAGTTGTTGCACGTGCGCACGTAGAGCTTTAGCTATTCTCAAATTTAGAGGCACATTATTTTTCGAGTTAGTTGGTCTTTAGTAAAACTCTTCAATCTTTTGTCTATTAGCAATACGGGATAATTGTGTGCACGTGTGGAGTTAGGGGCCCACCTGGCCGGAGGTGGGTACGCGCGGGACATTGGGTGAAAAAAGTTTTGCGGAGAATAAACTAAAAGCGCCTGGAACATCAAGTTTTTTCCACCTTTCCCACGTCCCCCACCCAAAAAAATATGACAGGTGGGTCCTCTGTGAGGGGTGGGGGTAGTTTTTTTTGTGGGAATCGTTTTCAATTCTCTAGGATCCTTTTAGTATAGAAGATAGTTGCAATGCTCGCGCGGCACGCGCGTGCTAAACTCTCTTCTACACATTTGTATATATTCGTTCTCTCATGTATAAAGAACTTTGTATTCTCAAAACTCAATAGTTGTTGCACGTGCGCACGTAGAGCTTTAGCTATTCTCAAATTTAGAGGCACATTATTTTTCGAGTTAGTTGGTCTTTATTATATGGAGAAAAACTCTTCAATCTTTTGTCTATTAGCAATACGGGATAATTGTGTGCACGTGGGGAGTTAGGGCCCCACCTGGCCGGAGGTGGGTACGCGCGGGACGTTGGGTGAAAAAAGTTTTGCGGAGAATGAACTAAAAGTGCCTGGAACGTCCAATTTTTTCTTGTTTTCTTGTGTTTCTTGTTCTTCAAAACCCGACAGGTGGGTCCTCTGTGAGGGGGTGGGGGTGGGTTTTTTTGGTGGAAATCGTTTTTAATTCTCTAGGATCCTTTTAGTATGGATAAGAGGAGAGGTGATTTTGAATTTGTACGGAGGAAAAGCTGCCGGGCAAAAGCACATAGAGTTTTTGTCTTTTAAAGCAGGTTGGAAAGCCCACCAAAAACCCTCAGTCGACCCATGCTTCACTCGAGAGTATGGGACGCCGGAAGTTTACCCAAACAGCATTTTCTAGGCGCGAAAGAAATTTATGGTATTTCTTGTGCCCAATCTATCTATACTATAAAGAGAATGAGATTTGAGAACATTTTTTACCAACAAAAGGCCCATCCACTATTTCCATCCACCTCACAAAAGTCACGAAAGGACCCACCTGCCAGCAACTAGGACGATGAAAGACGATGAAAAGGGGGACATTTGTAAGTGTTTTTCCCCTAAAACCTCAAAACTTTTTTCACCGTAGGCACCCACCTGTAGACCCACAATTCCCACCGCCCCCACCCCCAACCCTAAACCCACCCACGCCATCCCGTCCCGTCCCGTCCCGTCCCTCCCTCCCATCCACGCCGCCGGCGGGCCCATGCCGCCGCCTCCACTGCGGCGCCCCTTCTCCACGCGCCTGCCTCCACGTTAGCAATATCTCCCCCGACGAGATCCTCTTTGAGGGCCGCGACCACAACCACTCACCATGGAGTTTCCCGACCTCCAGACCCTCACCAAGGTCGTCGGAAGGTATGTCGCGAAGCAGATTCCCCATTTCGTTTTGATTTCGTCGGGTTCGTGCGCGCCTCCAGGTTATTTCCTCCGAGCCCGCTCCCTAATCTGAACACAAGCTGTTTCAAATAACACTATGAATCTATGATGATTGTTTTTGTTGTGTTCACATGGATGAACGGCATAGTGATTTGTTGTGTATCTGATTCATGTGGAAGCTACAAGATTAGAGCTCTAGAAAATGTTAAGCTTCACGGTGCAGAATTCTTCGAAGAGACAGGTGAGATTACTACCCCATGCTTGTTCTAATCCATTCATTCTTTTGTTGTGTTGATTGTTCTTGATATGTTATTTTAATTCATCTTTCTACAGGATCCAAAATAAAAAATGTTGTCTAGCGGGTCGGGAAGTAGACCCCATCATTGGGTATGAACCAATTTTATTGCACTGTTTGAATCCAATTTTCTGCATTGATTATTTTTTTTTCTTTTGAGTGGAGTTCAAACGCGATCTTGATTCGGTTCGTCGTCAGATGTGTTGCTAAGGACCTGAATCTCTGATTGTGATGCGTGCAGGTGGTAAGCAGTTCGCCATATCGCACGTGCAGGATGACGTTTCGGCAGCCTTTTATGCTCAGGTGGATCTTCAGGCTAAAGATCTGATGCTTCCCTTCCAGTGTTTAAGAGGGGTATGCACCTTTTTCTTTTAATGCAGCGTGAAGTTTCAGTTACTTTTCTGCTTTTGAATTTAGGAGAAAGGCAATGCAAATGCAGATTAACGCGTGATTTCTGTGTCTCGCAGAATCAAGAAGTTCTGCAGCATATTGTCGCCGACCTCACCATTTCCAACAGCTAACTCAATGCATGCATTGCTTTTGGTAAAATCATTTGCTTTACCGCCCTTCATTAATGGGATAGAAGCATTGCAATGTTATCTGCCTGTAAATCATTGTGATTATAGTATGCTTTTCTTCTGTTCTTCAGAAATTAATTTCTTCGTGTGGAAATTATCTTGATGTGATTATAGTATGCCTTTTGTTTTTATTATAGTATGTCCTCCATGTGGAAATTAATTTCTTCTAGATTGAGTTTTGTCCCTGTAATGCTTGCATGTATCTCTCCTTCCATGTGGTCCACCATGTAGCCACAATCGAACCAGGCACCTCTCTCCTTTTCTGTTTTGTTATTTTCTTTCATGGGAATTATTTTGGTAATTTCATTTCAGTGTAACTAAATTTTACTTTTGATCTCAGAGATGATGGTTTTACCAAAACATATCAAGATAAGCAAATTTAAATTTCACACATCATGTGGATCCAAAGATCTTGCTGAGTTCTTCGATTGCAGTGAGACTATTGAGATTGATTTGAAGTAGAGAGCAAAATATACATGCAGATTACGTGGAATTTGGTTTCGGCAATAAGCTTCTGCTATTTTCTACATGTAAGCTGGTAATTGCAGTTGTTTTTGAGGTAATTCCATCTGTTATTAATTAACCTGGTCCGCTGCTTTCAATATTAGTGAGAAGCAAACCTTTACCAGAAAAACCCTATTGCTAATTTCAGGCTGGGAGAGCTGTTGCTAATTTCAGGCAGGGAGAGCTCTTTAAATTGCTTCAATTTTTTAAACAGGTTCAGCCCTTCCCATACCACCATGACGTGAAATCTTTACCTGTTGTGTTCATGCCAACTTTTTATTTTCCCAACTTAGGCTTATTTTGTTTTCTTCTCTGAGATATTAAGCTATAGCCCTGTATGTATTCTTCCCCGTCTTGTGCATCGGAAACCTTTTTCCAATCTATTTCTGTTGTGTTTGCTTTTGTTGGTAGATATGGATCCACTGGCTCCTTTGGGCAACGTGACAAATGTGGCACGTGGAGGGGAGCGTGTTCTGAAGAGGAGAAGGGAAGACTCTCAAGGGATTTTTAATACTGTTCCGTATGACCAGATATCGCAGGATATTCAGACCAGTGTTACTCATCAAGAGTTACTCCAGCACAGGAGGCAAAGGTACGCGAATAAACCTTTAAATGAAAAGGAGAATTCACGTTTGAAGTCACGTCAAAATTATCATAGGAGTAAAGAACAGCACATTGCATTGACCGGAGAAGATGGTTGGCAATGATGCATTGATTGGTTATCAGGCTCTATTAATATTTGCTCCACTGTGTGGTACTCCAACAGGGAAACACTTTGATTTGACATCATAATGGGCCTGATTTTGTATAATTGCGTATGGCTCCTCTCTTAATGGTTGTCATGCCATATGTATCTATACTATGAAGAGAATGAGATTTGAATAGTGATTTACTCTCACCGGCTTTTTTTTGCATACATACTGATTGATTGTGCTTTCTTCTTTTTCTTTATGCATGGGTCATGTTGCTGTTATGAAAAGTAGCAAGTCTACAGTTGGTTTCAACCTGCCTAAATAGTTTATTTTAGTCTTCTTTTCATATTTAGCATGCAAACTTGGTATAATGGACCTATTACCTATACCCTTTTTTATTTTACTTTTTTGGTAGGAGCCTGAAGAGAGATGCAAGAGACTAAAGAGAGAGTAGGAGGATGGGTCAAGGTTATATTTCCAACACATTAGAATGATTGTGCTCCTCAACCCAAAAGACATATTTGCATAAAAAAGTCACCTCAGGTATGAAGTATCGTGGAATTTCGAAATAGTTTGGGTTGCTGATACAGTTGATTTTCTGTTCCACCTTCTATTCCATCTGTTTATTTAATATTTTTTTTTGTTCCACTATCCTTTTACCTATGTTGATTTGGTTTGTGTGATCTTGCCATGTAAGAGAGCTTGAGGTTAATAGGTCAGGCAATTCTCTAACCATGAATTTGCTTGTAGATGGCCTCGAACACATGTTTCTCTATAATTTCTCAACCTTCTGTTGTCCTAATTAATTATTTTATAGCTTTAATTTGAGAAGCATCTTCATCAAGTCTGTAAGTCAAACATATTTTGTATGATCCCTACCTGTCCTCCTTTGACTTAACCATTGCACAGGACAGTCAAATTAGGCAAGAGCTAAAACATTATCAACATGAATGTGGAGTCTTGGATATGGCTCTGACTTCATGAATCTGATGGAAAGCGGCAAATTGAATCAGTAGGGTTTGCTGCAGAGGAGAGCTTGGCGCATCGAGCGGGTGTCTGCCGCAATCACGAGTTGGGTGTGTCCCTCGATGGTGCCAGGTAAGGCTTTTGTTCCTCGTTTTCCCATTTGATGGTTGTATATGATCAAAACGCCATTAGACAATTGTTGTCCAATCCAATCCAAATGATTGTGATTTTTATCCATCTGGACATTGATATATTTTGATAATTTGGGCATTTAGAACCTGGTAACATCTCCCTGGTACTTCATCTCTTAGAGTATAGGACTCATGAATGGGATCTATTTGGTACTTCATCTGATGTTTGTGCCATGTCCGCTCTTAGCATTTTACTTCTTTAGTGACAGTGCTACTTATTTGGGATTACCATTGCGCGAAGTGCCAAATTAGGGTTGGTTGATCCATCCACCACACACCCAGCCTGAATAGCACACACCACCTGCACCTCAGGTACAATACCATCACTATAATAATTATAGCATCATAGGGAAATCATAACCATATCTGTAATATTTGGGCTAATGATTCTATTTTTCTTGTATGCAGAGCGGATATTTCAGGCTAAATGACACCTGATGAACATTCTAAAAATGTGACTGTGTAGAGGTGATGCTGATGGTGCATTCAAGACTCAATATGCCTCGAGGATATGACCAGGTTTGAAAGACGCCAAAGCATCTCATCAGGTGAGAAACATGAACACTTCTTCTAAGCACCTTATTCAACCTTCTATTTTTTTTAAACCATCCAAGTGAGCTGTGGGGCTGCAGAAAATACTGAAGGTGCTCTCTTCTTTGAAAATACTGCTCTCATTGAAGTTAATAGGTGGCGAGAAAGAATTCTTTGATATTATGGTTGTTGATGCTTGGCTTGCTAGGGTTTAGGGTGGTGCAAAAATTGTCCTGCTAGGCTTGCTATTGGCAACAATGACAGGCCTAACTTGATTGGAATAAAAAACGTACTTTCTGAATATCTTTCTAAAAGGTGGGGCAAAAATTGTGCTTTCTTGGTTGGAGTTTCGTGATATAGCAACAGAATTATGTATTCTCATTGCTGTTGATTATTTTTTCTTCAAAATTGCGTGTGTTTGGCGCTACAGCCTTTCTCAATGAATTCTTTATGCATTATTTCATATATCATGATGAAGGAAAGTCTGCGATATGAAGGAAAGTCCACAGCTAACGCGCTGGTGTGTTGTCGATATTGCTTTTCTATCCCCTGAGTTCTATGTGAGGGTGGAATCTTGATCTTTATTTTCAGATATGTACAATAGACCCAAAGTGGTCGAACCCTTCCCCGGACCCTGCACAAGCGGGAGCTACGTGCACTGGGCTGCCCTTTTTTTAGTTTTAGGGTTAATAAAGTTCGTATTACTCACTCATTATTCATAGAGAAGTAATGGTTGAGTTTTTAAGTTCTGCCAACATATAATTTATTTTGAATTTATATTTTGAAATGGCTGTAGGTTTTATTCTCTCAAGCCTTTTGAAATCTTCTCAGTTTCGAGAATACACATTTCATTCCGTTTAAGTTACTAAATTCTCCTTGCCCGATTGCTCATTTGAATAATCTTGTTTCCCAAACAATTTTCATGGTATTGTGAATAATCTTGTTTAAGTTACCTTTATGATTGAATGTGTTGTTGGTGTGCTTCATACATTTTAATTTTCATTTCTTGTGCATAAAAACTGGTAGTATTTGTCGTTGCAATTTCAGGTCAGGGACACTTACATTTCCGTTCAGCGTAGAAAACTTCGTCATTTTGCCTTCCTAAGGTTACTATTAGTTCCAGAATTGTTTTGACTAACAAGACTCTCGAATCATATGCTACTGCAGATCAGGAGATGCACTGAGCGCCATGGATGTGCTCTCAGAGGTGTGGTTGAAGATGAAGTTTTTTTTTTATGTTTCTACCATGGCTACTTCTCTGGGTCTCGAATATTGGATAAAAATGGATGATATATTATCATAAATTGTGATATGATATAGATAAGCTCGTGTCTATTCTTTTCAAAATTGGGAAAGAAATAAAATAGATGTGAAAAGTTATTTGGATGTGGGCTTGTAATTTATTGGTTATTTATATTTTAGGAAATATATGGTATGAAAATCTAATTATTAACTGATTAATTGACTAGCCATATTTTTCGTGATAATTGGCTCGGAGTTATGGTATGAAATTATGAATCAGATTGGAGGTTAATTTTTATGAGTGGATTAATTATATGATTTCAGACAGAACACAAGAGGCCATAAGAGCATCATAGTGTTGCTAAAAAGTTATCCATCTGTCTTAAAAAACTTGACGAAAGGGGAAGACCTATTTTATCGACGTTGCAAAGAGACTCCCAAATAACCCAGGACTGTTTTTCACCTAAACCGAGACCACATAAATCTACCAACGCGTTCTTTATGTTCCCATATTTAATATGTAATGTCTTTTAAACACGTGCGTGCCGCACGTGCCATACTACTAGTAAATTACAAATGGGAATGTTTCACAGGTGAAAAAAGAATACGGTATTGCCAAACAGGCCCAAAGAGTTTATTTTCTAGAGGTGTCTTTTTTTTTGAGATTACACAGTACAACGCAGACGCTCACATACGCACGCACACTCACCCCTATGAATACACGTATGTAAACCCTACCCCTATGAGCACCTCCGAAGGACTGAGCAAAGCACCGGCGGATCTGGAGATTCCCGAAGTCACCATTGGCACCTCGTTGTCGACGGGAACGCCGCTTACCACTTAACGCATAGGCCGGTAAATTCTGGTAAATCACAGGAAAAGGTGCGAGCACCAGGATTTGAACCCTGGTGGGTAGCGTCCCACTTGACCGTCCTACCATTGAACTACAAGTCCAATCGCTCGCTCTAGAGGTGTCTTATAAAAACCCAATTAGAAACAAAACAAAAAAAAGGGCCCATATAGAAAAGGCAGGCCCTTCATCCGGGCATCTGAGCAGACCGCTTCGGGCCTTGCCCGTTTGCGCCACCGATCTAACCAGAATCACGCCCAGAACAATCCTGGACCGGTCCGTGGCCCAAGAATGAACGAGCCACGGATGGGCCACCGACCCGGTCACGCGCTCAACGTCTCGATCGCGCGTCCTCATCACCTAACAAACAAACCCTGGCTCCGGAGGGTGCAGACCGCAAAACCGCCTCCTCTCCTGTCTCCTCTCCTCTCCCTCCCGAGATATTTTGTGCCGCGCCGCAAAAGCGCATATCCCCTTCTCGCTCTGCGCCGCCCCGTGCGCGCTCGCTCGCTCCCGCCCGCCCCCACCCCGCTGCCGCTAGGTCTCGCTCGCACTCTCGCGCGCCGCTGCTGCTGCTGCCCGCGCCCGCGACAGCTTCTATCTAGGGTTAGGGTTCCGGAGGGGGGAGGAGATGGGCGTGCCGGCGTTCTACCGGTGGCTGGCGGAGAAGTACCCGATGGTGGTGGTGGACGTGGTGGAGGAGGAGCCCGTCGAGATCGAGGGCGTCCGGGTCCCCGTCGACACCTCCAAGCCCAACCCCAACGGCCTCGAGTTCGACAACCTCTACCTCGACATGAACGGGATCATACACCCCTGCTTCCACCCCGAGGACAGGGTACGTTCTCCGTTCCCTTACCCCGCCCGCTTTCCTCTCCAGATGTGTTCTCGGCTCGCTCTGAGCGTCGTAGCGTAGGAGCCCGCGGGTTGTCTTTGTTTCGGGATGGTGCAATTTGACGGGTAAATGTGTGCTGGATTTGTGCTTTAGCTTGTCGATGTGTAAGAGCTGTGTGAGCTGCTGACACAGAGGAGAGATTCTGTTTGGGGGAATTGGTGAGCTTGACCTCGTGCTGTATTCATGTCTGGAGGACACTGCTGTTCAATCGTATAAATTAATCCTTACTTTCATGCTGAATTGCACTTCAAATGGTGTGGACTGCAGAATGGCCACTTACCAACGAGTAGCTGAGGTTATTTTTATTAGAGCTTGTAGTGCGATGCAACGAGGGCTTAAGACGATGCTTTGGGTCTCACAGAATTGACCATCCATCTAAGGGCTCAAGATTCTAATGCAATAATATATTTTGATAGGACCTGGATCATTTCATAAGCCTTTTCCATTTTCTAAATATTAATTTCATAAGCAACTAAGACCGAATTCCATACTATGATGAAGTTCCTCTCTTTTCACACGCGGTGCAAAACACCTTTTCTTTTTCTTTAAGCACCTTCATTCTACACGCCCTTGGAATCCGTGTCAGCTAACACACTGTATTACTGTTGTACTACCAGTAGTTTTTGAGGAAGCCTTTTCTTTTTTTTCCCTTCTTCTGTTGTAACCTCTTAATATTCACTTCATATCTACTTGTTCTGTTTCCTGTGTACTTTTGCCTGATACCGTATTCTCTGCTACAGCCCTCCCCAACAACATTTGCTGAGGTTTTCCAGTGCATGTTTGATTACATTGATAGACTCTTCGTCATGGTTCGCCCTAGGAAACTTATGTACATGGCCATTGGTACGTTTTCCATTAATCTTTATGAAGGTTACTCTACTATTTTTCTGTTCATCTATCCTAATGTGATTAGGAATACACAGGATATTTACTCTTTTAATTGCTGTTAGACTTTGTGCCACTGCTGAAATTATTCTGATGTGTATGCTGATTATACAATGGGTTCACAGATGGTGTGGCTCCACGTGCTAAGATGAACCAGCAGCGTTCTAGGCGATTCAGAGCGGCAAAAGATGCATCAGATGCGGTCAGTATCCTAGTGGAATTACCTTTCTCTGTTCAGTTTTTGATCATATACTGTCATTTCAATTGTTGGTTTTGGACAGTATCAGCCATTCATAGTTGCACTTGCACTCATTGCTCAGTATTGTTCTATCTCCAGGCTGCAGAGGAAGAACGGCTGCGTGAAGAGTTTGAGAGAGAAGGGAGAAGGCTTCCTGCAAAACAGCAATCACAAACTTGTGATTCTAATGTTATTACTCCAGGAACAGAGTTTATGGCTGTTCTTTCTGTTGCTTTGCAGTACTACATCCATCTCAGATTGAACTACGATCCTGGATGGAAAAAAATTAAGGTAAGTGCTATCTGTTGCTAATTGAAAGCCTGATTTTGGCATGCCTTTTTTTGTTAGCACCCACCATCATAAATTATGAAGAAGTAGAGTACATTCTGATTTCTGACCAAATCCTTTTGAAGGTTATTTTATCTGATGCCAATGTTCCTGGCGAAGGGGAACATAAAGTAATGTCATATATTCGTGGTCAACGGAATCTTCCCGGATTTAACCCAAACACCCGCCATTGCTTGTATGGGCTGGTATGTTCTTTAAGATGAGTTTTATATATCCTAAGTTTGATTTCATCTCTTCCGTTGCTTTGCTAATGCTGGCCTTATATGCTTACAAATGCAGGATGCAGACCTTATAATGTTAGCTTTAGCAACCCATGAAGTACACTTCTCTATATTGAGAGAGGTAAGCGCTCCTTCTCAAATTTTTGTTTACTCTTTTCTTCATAAACAATGTCATTGCCCTATGCTAAGGAAGAACTTGTCGTCTGGTTTTCCTGTTGTCTTTGTTACTTTTTTTTGTTTTACTTAAGAAAATCATAACTTTTACCTTGTTCACTACCTTATTCTTTTGAGATTTTCAGTTAAAGATCATTTGCATGTATTTTGTGTTGGCAGGTGGTTTATACTCCTGGACAGCAGGACAAATGTTTCTTATGTGGTCAGGTGGGGCATCTTGCCGCAAACTGTGAAGGAAAGGCAAAAAGAAAAGTTGGGGAATACGATGAGAAAGGTGAAGCTATTGTTCCAAAGAAACCATACCAGGTAATGGTGCTCTGTTGCAATTTGTGTATGCTCCAAGGGCCTTAATTTTTATTTTGTATTGCTTCTGACTTTGTGCTCTTGCAGTTCTTGAATATCTGGACCCTTCGGGAGTACTTGGAATATGAGTTCAGAATGCCAAATCCTCCTTTCCAGATTGATTTTGAACGCATTGTTGATGATTTCATCTTCATGTGCTTTTTCGTGGGCAATGATTTTCTTCCACATATGCCAACACTAGAGATCAGGGAGGTTGGTTTTCTTGTTTATTATTTTGTTTTTACTCAATATCTACCTTTGCAGCTAGCTGCTATTAAGTTATCATTTGCTTGCTAGTAAGCATGGTCTTTAGTTTTCTTCTTTCAAAAGTTTAACAAATTTCATTTCAGCTCCCTGTAACTTTTGTTGCATTCCTGCCTTGTGTGTCTGCAGGGAGCTATAAATCTGCTAATGGCTGTGTACAAGAAAGAATTTCCTTCAATGGGTGGCTATTTAACAGATTCTTGCACGGTAACAGAAGTTAAAATCTATTGGAGTTCCATAATGTATTTTTTAGGAAATTTACCTTTGATAATCATATACACATACACTTCAGCTATAACCTGTTGTATTTCTTTGTTATTTTAGCCGGATCTGGATAGAGTTGAACACTTCATTCAAGCAGTTGGCTCGTACGAGGACAAAATATTTCAGAAAAGGGCTCGTTTGCATCAGGTGCACAAGGGTTACTAAATATTGTTCTTTCTTTTAAAACTTGTTGAATTAAATATGCCTGGAAATAATATTATAAAGGGATCGTTATTTTTTTTGTTTGCATTTTACTTATCAATTTTCTGTTGTGCGCTCATGTTGGCGAGTGGCAACAATATGCCCCCATTCGCAATGGGTTAAGTCCCCAGCTGTATTTTGGTTATTCTTCTGGCTAGTGGTACAGAACATGGCTTCGGTTTCATGGGTTCAAAGTCACCATCTCCGATCATGTTTGTATTGGTTTCATATATAGTTTCCAAACTTGCATCTTATTGTATGCAATATAAATGTTATGGAAAGTTGGATACAATGAAATGTTACAGAATAAAAAAAATTGTCTGTTCAAGGTTCTGTCCAGTATGTGCCTTCTTAATTCCTTATATGAATGAAATGTTTATTTATACCCCTCAATTATGCTGCTTGAATTGTTAAAGATTTTGGAAGGAACATTTTAAACATTGGAACAAATATTTGGAAGTTTGTCAATTGTTAAAAATTTATTTAATATTGTACTCAGCGTCAAGCGGAACGAATAAAACGGGAAAAGGCCCAAGCAAAGCGTGGTGATGATCTGGATCCCCATGTCAGAGATGATCTTATTGTCCCCGTTGCAAATTTCCAAGGGTCTCGCCTTGCATCTGGCGCAGTACCATCACCATATCAAAAGAATGGAGCTCATAAAGAAAGGAACGGCCAAGCTCGGAAAGCTGCGCGGGTATCATCATCAGGTTCCAGCATTGCTGCTGCGATTGTTGAGGCTGAAAATGATCTTGAGACACAGGTAGTTCATTTCATCTGGGCATTATTTTTGAAGGTATTCCAAACATTTTGGATGAAGTGCTTTCAAATTTCCGAGGGTCTCGCCTTGCATCTGGCGCAGTACCATCACCATATGAAAAGAATGGAGCTCATAAAGAAAGGAACGGCCAAGCTCGGAAAGCTGCACGGGTATCATCATCAGGTTCCAGCATTGCTGCTGCGATTGTTGAGGCTGAAAATGATCTCGAGACACAGGTAGTTCATTTCATCTGGGCATTATTTTTGAAGGTATTCCAAACATTTTGGATGAAGTGCTTTCTTAATCTTATTTGCTTGCTGTATGTATCTTAGCAGCGTGAAAACAAGGAAGACTTGAAGTCAAGGCTTAAAGATGCACTTCGTGAGAAATCAGATGTCTTTAATTCTGAAAATCCTGAGGAGGATAAGGTATGCACTGAACATATCCCACTGGATCCACTATGTTGGTTTTATATGGTTAAACTGACAGATTGCTGATATTGCAGAATTCATAATTTATTAACATTTGAGTCTCTAGGTTTGAATCAACGTGGTCCTATATTTTGAAACTTAAGCAACAGAAACAATGTATTTAGTTAGTAGTTACTTTCTAGTTGCAGTGGTTTGACCTGTAGTGTCTGTAGTAAAGTGTTTAAACATAACATGTAATATCTGTTTCTTGTGGTTTGGCCTCTAGTGTTTGTGCACTTCAAAGGCAATGACACATAATTTGTTAATGTTCAGGTAAAGCTTGGAGAACCAGGATGGAGGGATAGGTACTATGAAGAGAAGTTTGGAGCTAGAACATCTGACCAGATGGAAGAAATACGTAGGGATGTTGTAAGTATATTGGAAGCAATATTGTCGTTATACCTATTTGTGCTTGATAGAAGATTCCATTTGATCTTTGTTAGATTGTACAAAGTTTTCTAGTTTTGCACTGTCTTACATTTAATGTGCTATATCCGTGTTTAGGCTCTCAAATATACTGAAGGTTTGTGTTGGGTAATGCATTACTACTATGAAGGGGTATGCTCATGGCAATGGTAATTTGCTTACTCTAGTTGGGCCAATTATGTCGAGTAATGAAATAGTTATTTGAAAAACAGCTGTAGATTTTATGGAGTCATTCTAAATTTGTCTTAATACATGTAGGTTTTATCCTTATCATTATGCTCCTTTTGCTTCGGATTTAAGGAGTTTGAGTAAGCTCAATATAACTTTCGAACTTGGGTCACCATTCAAGCCATTTGATCAGCTTATGGGGGTTTTCCCTGCTGCAAGGTGAATATGCCAAGATTACATTTCTTTTATCTTAGTTCATTATTATCATTGTACTTTTTCTTATTGTTACATTTCTTTTATCGTAGTTCATTATTATCATTGTGCTTTTTCTTACTGTTTGTTACATTTCATTTTCAGTGCTCATGCACTCCCTCTACAGTACCGGCAACTGATGACTGATCCAAATTCACCAATAATTGATTTTTATCCAACTGGTATGCTGATTTCGCGAACATAAGAAATGAACTATAGTATAAGACCCTCTCTTAAGCTAAAGATATTTTCTAATCTCTGTTCTCCCATTGACTATGCAGATTTTGAGGTAGATATGAATGGGAAGAGATTCTCTTGGCAGGTACTTAATAAGAGAACATAATTATGTCATAGATAAGCCATGTCTAACTAAATGTCCTAGGAGAACATTTTTTTTTATCTGCCATGACTAAAAACAATGCATGCTTCACAGGGGATAGCAAAACTGCCTTTTATTGATGAAGATCGTTTGCTGGCTGAGATTAAAAAGGTCGAGCATACATTGACGGTACGAAAATGCAGCAGTTTCTTGTGCATTTATGCTTGTGCAAGCCATATGAGTATATGACATAAAAATATTAAACTAAGCTTTGCATTTCTGTCCTCATCTTTTTTGTAGCCTGAAGAAGCAAGGAGAAACAGTACCATGTGCAATATGCTTTTCGTGAATGGCTCCCATCCGCTTTCGCCTTATATCTACTCTCTCAACAGCAAATTTGGGGATATGCTGGACAAAGACAGCATTGCAGTTAAAGAAAAGCTTGATCCTTCTCCTAGGTTAGCAAGCTTTTCAGAGTTCTTGATCAATTGACCATGATTATGTAGCTAAACCAAATCTACCTGCTTCTTGTCTTTGTGTAAAATAAGTCTGGCTACTATATGAGTTTGTTTAAAAGTTCATGGATGATTTCTCTAACACTGCTACCCTTATCTTTCTGATTTAGTGGAGGGATGAACGGTTACATTGCACTTTGTGGTGGGGATCCATCCCCTCCTGTATTCAGATCACCTGTAGATGGGCTGGAGGATATTATGGACAATCAAGTGATGTAAGCTTCATTGCTTTTGCCCAGTATCACTGATACGATTTTTTCTCAATCTAATTAAGGAGTTTGACATTCCTCTTAACCAGATGCTCAATCTACAAGCTTCCGGATCCTCACAAGCACATCGCCCGTCCACCTGCTGGTGTTATCATACCTAAGAAGGTAACAGCTTTGAGAATCAACATTGTTTACTTGCATCAACATTTAAGGATTGCCCCTTAATAGACCAAAAAATGCTTGATAGTTTCTTCCCAGCAGTTAAAGCTTTGTGTTTGATCAAATCTGCAGAGTGTTGAAGCCGGTGATCTCAAACCACCACCAGTGCTGTGGCATGAAGACAGTGGTAGGAGGCCTCATGATAACAACCGGAGGCCTCATGATAACAACAACCGAACGCCTTATCATAACAGCAACAGGTATTGTACCACTTATTTGATTATTTCCCTAATTTTATCATATCTTGCAGCCACACTAAAAATCCATGCCTACTTATGAAATGTTTCAGGCAAAACCCAGCAGGAGCTCTATCTGGCCGCCAACTTGGGGAGGCTGCCCATCGACTTGTTGTAAACAGCTTGAATGTTCGGGGTGGTGGGCAACAACATGCCCCGTCTATGCCATATCAAACGATAATGAATGGTACAAACTATCCAAATGGAAGGCACCATATGGGTAATCAGGGGGTGCCACCAAGAATGGAACAGCCTGCTGGACGTTCTGGCTGGCATGTTCCTGGTGGTAACACGACCAATGGTCAAGCAGCATATGGTCATTATCAGCACGAAAGGCCAGGGCCTTCTCGGAATGAACGAGATAACCGTGGAAGGCAACACTACAACCCATACGCAAGAGATAACCACCATGATTCTAGAGGAAGAGTTCCACCTCCACCTGGATACCATCAAAATAATGGCAACTCACATTCTGCTGCTCCGTCAGCAGGTACTGGGGGGTATGGGTATGGGCAACCCCCGCCAGCATATGGTGGGGGTTACCAGCCTGCACCATATGGAGCACAACAGTGGCAGCAGCGACCTAACTCACAGCAATCACAGAACCGCTATGGCACCTTAGATAAAGGTTCTAACAAGAGGTCCTCAGGTCATGGCCGATACTAGTCCCTAACCTAGGCCTTATGGGGCAATAGAATGGATCTAAATCCAAAACCCCCTTTACTATTATAGTCCTGTTCTTGTTTTTTTAGCTGCCAAGTAATGTTCCCATCCAAACAATCCCATACTGTCATTGGCTTATTACCCTGTCCTAGTTAGTAAAAACTCTGAAGTATCATGAACTAGTGGACAGCCATATAGGCACTCAGGTCTTTGAATGACCGGCCAAAAGCTTCTAGGTTGAATTATTAAGGACACCAAGGAGCAAATGTTGTTGTATACTAGCATTATTGCCAGACCATCAGCAACTGGTGGCTTTGGTTGTTCTTTTGTGGTTCTAAGCATCCTGGGGGTTGGTTAGACAGATGATTAAAAAGTTTTGAACTATGGTGATAGTGTATGTAACATAAGTTTATACAATTTTGATGATGGATATATCCATAATCATGTATTTGGCTCTTAGATGGCAGTAATAAAAGTGTGATTCCTCTTATTTCTGTTTGCTGTGTTGGTCTCTGAAGATCGTGTGTTATTATGTAACAGCAAGATTTACTGCACTGTTACGGTTAAAAACATGCTCTATTTTAGCATATCAGACTTGACATACTTTATGCTGAGTTCATCTAATACATCCTTTATGCTGAGTTGTGGCACAGAAGATTCAAGGGTGAACTGCATCTGACCTCACATCTAACGTTGTTTCATGGAATTATTAAATTACTTGTTATTTGAAAACATTGTGATTCATTGTTTGTTTCATTTTGTTTTGGGAAACCAGTTAATAATCAGCGGGTTGATTTGAGTTTGATTTTTTTTTTCTAGAATTTTACTTGCATTTGTATGACTATGCTATATGGTAGTATTTGTATATGTTAGTAATGTTATATTAACTTCCAAATTTTTGGCATTGTAATCTTCTCTATTACGAACGAACTTCTGCATCGACTGCACCATGAGCGGAACTTTCCCGGATTCACAATGCTGCCTAGTGCAATATCATCTCAATGGTGTATTAGGTGCTCGGAATTTAATGGAGGTTCAAGAGTATATTGCCATTGCCTCGTCAAATACAATAAAATTCTACTACTGATTTTAGTTAAACTGAAAAGAATAAAAGAATCCCTGCAACCAATGAGCCACTTGACAAAGCAAATTAAAAATAACCAGTCTCGCCTCAATTCTCAACAGAATACTAAAGCGTAGTTTTGGTCTCTACGAAGAAGTCAGAATCCTTGACAGCCTACTTTACCTTCACGAAAGCTCATGTGAATAAATATATCTATACAGGCTGGATTCCAGGTTGTATGTCATTGACACCGTTAGTGTCAGTGGTAGATGAAAATGAGCTTTTGGACCTTGATCTTGATGACCTTGAGGATCTTGCGGATGCTCTCGGTGAATCGTTCTTGGATTTTTTCCTTCTCGACTTCCGGGGTGGCTTTGGTATGTCAGGATACGGGGTTGCTTCTTGACCGGTATTTTCTGGGAATATACCAAAGGGCGATATATCACGAGGCTCATCAAAATCTGTAAAAGAAGAACAAGGAGAGGAACCTAGCAAATCAGTGGCAAAGTTAAGCAGTATAGGATATAAAAATAAAGCTTTTAAATATGTGTTTTGGTGTTTTGAGTAAATTATGTTTCCCTTCCAAAACATCTCATTACTTTGTTAAACGACATGAGTATTAAGTTAGTATTTAGTTTTGGTCCATGATAGATGCCCATCCACTTAGTCTCGTATTAACGATTTCGCATCAGGCATCAACTTCCAATGGATCTGTTAGTTGGAGACACTGGAATCTCTTTGTTTACATAGAACACATATGGGGCTTCAGACAGAACAACTTAGTGGACGACATGTTATCAAGTTTGACCAGCTACACAATTCTGCGGAGCTTTATTTTATATTTAAAGCAAGTTTTAGACAGCCACAAAGTATGATTTGAGTTAATTTGCTTCAATGGATTGCTGAATGACGTTTATCAAGGAAAATCATTTGAATGTACGGAGTACTCAAAATATGTAGTTTATGACATTTCATACAAGGATAATCAGTAGGCTGTTCATGTCGAAATCCTCTACTTTCAGTTATTAGCCAAAATTCAGTCAAAGAAAAGAAACGACATGCAGCTCTCCCGCGTGAGAAAAGAAAAGGTGATGCAAATGTGATGTCAGAGACAAACACCTAGAGAAACAGAACCAACAATGTTCGTCAAATGCATTCTCTCAAAGGTATAATTTGGATCCATATGGACCAAATCTTATTGTTTACTAGTCATCATAGGTTGCATTGATTGTAGCTCTACCAACGGCAGAAGATGCTGTTAGCAGTTGAGAGACATCAAAAGTTTTTTAGTAGCATCATGAATGCCTGCTACAACTTAGATCCTCTGGATGGATCATGATTCAATTATTCATGAACCAACATAAGATTGCTATCTAAAAATAGCAACATGAGAGCACCCGGATAAACAATTGTGGTTTCCTTCCCCATACGCATATCGCCACTAGAATAAAAGAGCTCTAAATTAAAGGCAGAATATTCTTTACTAAAGAAAGCAGAAACAGTTGGATCAAACATGCGCACCACTACTCCAAGAACTAATGATCATGAGATCTGAAAATCACCTTGAGAAGCCCAGGAGGTTCGTTCCGATGTTCCAACATTGCTGAGCGTTGAGAAGTCCGGTGACCCCTTCTAGGGTGAACCGCATCTGACCTCACATCTAACGTTGTTTCATGGAATTATTAAATTACTTGTTATTTGAAAACATTGTGATTCATTGTTTGTTTCATTTTGTTTTGGGAAACCAGTTAATAATCAGCGGGTTGATTTGAGTTTGATTTTTTTTTTCTAGAATTTTACTTGCATTTGTATGACTATGCTATATGGTAGTATTTGTATGTTACTATATTGTATTAACTTTCCAATTTTTGGCATTGTAATCTTCTCTATTATGAACGAACTTCTGCGTCAACTGCACCATGAGCAGAATTTTCCCGGATTCACAATGCTGCCTCGTGCAATATCATCTCAATGGTCTATTAGGTGCTCGGAATTTAATGGAGGTTCAGAAGTATATTGCCATTCCCTCGTCAAACACAACAAAATTCTACTACTGATTTGCCTTAAACTGAAAAGAATAAAAGAATCCCTGCAACCAATGAGCCACTTAACAAAGCAAATTAAAAGGAACCAGTCTCGCCTCAATTCTCAACAGAATACTAAAGCGTAGTTTTGGTCTCTACAAAGAAGTCAGAACCCTTGATAGCCTACTTTACCTTCACCAATACTCATCTGAATAAATACATGCCAATGATCTATACAGTCTGGATTTCAGGTTGTGTGTCGTTGACACCGTTAGTGTCAGTGGTAGATGAAAATGAGCTTTTGGACCTTGATCTTGATGACCTTGAGGATCTTGCGGATGCTCTCGGTGAATCGTTCTTGGATTTTTTCCTTCTCGACTTCCGGGGTGGCTTTGGTATGTCAGGATACGGGGTTGCTTCTTGACCGGTATTTTCTGGGAATATACCAAAGGGTGATATATCACGAGGCTCATCAAAATCTGTAAAAGAAAAAAAAGGAGAGAAACCTAGCAAATCAGTGGCAAACTTAAGCAGTATAGCTAGGATATAAAAAAAACAGCTTTTAAATATGTGTTTTTGGCGTTTGAGTAAATTATGTTTCCCTTTCAAAACATCTCATTGTGCCTTTTGTCGCTGATATGTAATAGAGCTATATGCTTAATCATGCGGTTACTTTGTTAAACTAAATGGGGATTAAGTTAGTATCTAGTTTTGGTCCATGGTAGATGCCCATTCACTTAGTCTTCTATTAACGATTTCGCATCAGGCATCAACTTTCAATGGATCTGTTAGTTGGAGACACCGGAATCTCTTTGTTTACATAGAGCACATATGGGGCTTCGGACTTAGTGGACGACATGTTATCAAGTTTGACCAGCTATACAATTCTGCGAAGCTTTATTTTATATTTAAAGCAAGTTTTAGACAGCCACAAAGTATGATTTGAGTTAATTTGCTTCAATGGATTGCTGAATGACGTTTATCAAGGAAAATCATTTGAATGTACGGAGTACTCAAAATATGTAGTTTATGACATTTCATACAAGGATAATCAGTAGGCTGTTCATGTCGAAATCCTCTACTTTCAGTTATTAGCCAAAATTCAGTCAAAGAAAAGAAACGACATGCAGCTCGCCCGCGTGAGAAAAAAAAGGTGATGCAAATGTGATGTCGGAGACAAACACCTAGAGAAACAGAATCAACAACGTTCGTCAAATGAATTCTCTCAAAGGTATAATTTGGATCCATATGGACCAAATCTTATTGTTTACTAGTCATCATAGGTTGCATTGATTGTAGCTCTACCAACGGCAGAAGATGCTGTTAGCAGTTGAGAGACATCAAAAGTTTTTTAGTAGCATCATGAATGCCTGCTACAACTTAGATCCTCTGGATGGATCATGATTCAATTATTCATGAACCAACATAAGATTGCTATCTAAAAATAGCAACATCGGATAAACAATTGTGGTTTCCTTCCCCATACGCATATCGCCACTAGAATAAAAGAGCTCTAAATTAAAGGCAGAATATTCTTTACTAAAGAAAGCAGAAACAGTTGGATCAAACATGCGCACCACTACTCCAAGAACTAATGATCATGAGATCTGAAAATCACCTTGAGAAGCCCAGGAGGTTCGTTCCGATTGTCCAACATTGCTCAGCGTTGAGAAGTCCGGTGACCCCTTCATGTCATTCATCTGCAAAAAAAATTGAATTTATCAGCTTCTGAACTGGTCAATTTTGCAATAGTAGAGCAACCAGAAAATGGTAAGGAAACAAGAGTTGCAGTATTATGCGGAATTGTGAATTTTGCAATATAGTATGTAGTAGTACCCAGCTAGGAGAAGCAGCACTCCCTGTTGGGCTGTCCCAACCGATGTGTGCAACATGCTTCACGTCTGTGGGATAACCGATCTCCATCTGATGCTCCTTGACCACTGAAAGAAAGTAAGTTCAAGTTTCAACATTTACTCAAATTCGTTACAAATGCATCCGTATTTTCTTTTTATATGAAAACACGTCAAAAAGCCACACATGTTGATGTTGATTACATACCGAAGATCTGAGAGATGACCTTGAGGCCCTTGAATACGCCTTTCATCTTGTACGCCATTGGTAGACGTGAACAAGAACAAGTCCTTTGGACAGAACTGCAAAGAAGGCAGCACATGTCAAGCAAATACCTCAAGATTCAAAAGCGCTTGTCTCTAGAAGATTTTTTGGAAACAAAAGACATGCATAGCTGAAAGAAGATTTATAACAAAAAAGAAACAATTTATAGGTTGAGTAATGCACATACCTAAAGGTAGAAGATGATGATGGTGATACTACCCTTCTTGGATGTCTCGATGGAATTATTTGGAATGTGTAACAGTCCCATCACCTCCCATCCTCCCCACCTCTAGTATGGCATCAGCAACATCCACGAGAAGACTGCTTCTGTTGGGTTATATCGTTGGAAACTGGAATGGAATAAAGAAACCAGACGACTAAGTTTCTATGATTGCACCAATCCTCTACAATTAAAATAATAGCCCCTTTGTTTTTTAATAGAGAGAGTAATTAAGTTAACCTTCTCTTAGATTTGGCCGGAAGGATCAGAATGGGGCGCGAGTATTTTGACTACGGAATATATTTGTAGAGAAATAATTGCTATTTCACTGGATCTGAACATGGAAAAGCCGAATGCCGCTTTTTTCATCTAATTTAGAAAAACTAGCACCATTAACTGGAAACAGAGTTCATGCATGTTATCAAAACTTGATCTTCCATCATACGCAAAATATTGCTGTATATTTGGGTTGTTAAAAAGAAGGAACTTTGAGTAGCTCTGTCCTAGTCACCAATTGGCTTTCATTACGAGGATGTGGCACAGACACCATCTACGCAACCAACTCCATGTCATCCAGAGAAAATACATCAGAAAATTCAAACTGCTCCTCGAATAGAATACGGGGTTCGGCTTTTCAACCCTGTTTTTGTCTGTAACCATTTCTTCAGACACTGAACATCGTCGGTAATCTGCTGCACGCGGTGGCACCCTGTTTTTTGTTGGGGAATACAAATAAATAAATGGACAGCGTGCAAAAGACAGCAGAGCAAACTGTCGAGCAATGCATTTTATTTTTCCGAGAGTTGTGTACCATCTAATTCTTCCCCTGTTTTATGAGCAAGCTGCTGTCTCACGGACACAGCTACAAATCTAACGGAGAAGCGGATTATATTAAGCATGCGATGCAGCCACGTCGAGGAACAGGCCTGCGATTCAGTCAGGAGCCGCGTTTTCGGATGCTCTCGGATCTGAAGAACCGACGAAAAATGTGTCTGCATTGATTCTCTGCGAACTGATTGGCACGTAAGCACAATTGGTGTCGTACATGTTTATCATGGTTTTAGACTGATTCTTAATCATCTTTAGTTTGTTCATTCGCTCAAAAGAAGATTTCGAATCATCTCCAACTCATGAGCCACATGATGCTGCATGTCTCAGACACTGGCAACAAGATGATTTATGCTTACAAGCGTTTTTTGAACTAGAGATTTCTGGTTATAGATTTACAGTAACCGTGCCGAACCAACGACTTCAATAGCAATTAGCAAAAGAATAATTTACTAGCTTGTCTACACATACAACATACTAGAGCAATGGAGCACATCACTTGCAGGAAACAATAATAAGAACCCATCATCATACCCTAAAACTGATCAGTCAGTCAGTAAATTCGTTCGAGTAACTAAAGTTTATTTATATATATAATTGTTCCATAGGAAGTCTCGCAATTTCAGCACAACAATACCTGACGTCAGTCCAAACTTTCGACCCATATTAGTCCATGAACACACAAAAAAGAAAGGCTTAACCAATTCACACCTGGGCTTTTACGTGGCAAACCTGGCCCACGGCCACGGGCCACGCCCCGACGCGCAGGCCCAACTCGTAACGACGCCGACACCACCAACGGCCCACGGTGAGCGAGCCACCGCGCGTCGCTTTGTCTCTCTCTCTCTCTCTCTCTCTCTCTCTCTCTCTCTCTCTCTCTCTCTCTCTCTCTCTCTCTCTCTCTCTCTCTCTCTCTCTCTCTCTCTCTCTCTCTCTCTCTCTCTCTCTCTCTCTCTCTCTCTCTCTCTCTCTCTCTCTCTCTCTCTCTCTCTCTCTCTCTCTCTCTCTCTCTCTCTCTCTCTCTCTCTCTCTCTCTCTCTCTCTCTCTCTCTCTCTCTCTCTCTCTCTCTCTCTCTCTCTCTCTCTCTCTCTCTCTCTCTCTCTCTCTCTCTCTCTCTCTCTCTCTCTCTCTCTCTCTCTCTCTCTCTCTCTCTCTCTCTCTCTCTCTCTCTCTCTCTCTCTCTCTCTCTCTCTCTCTCTCTCTCTCTCTCTCTCTCTCTCTCTCTCTCTCTCTCTCTCTCTCTCTCTCTCTCTCTCTCTCTCTATATATATATATATCGCCGGCGTCGAAGTCGGCGTCGGCGCGTCGCTCTCCGCCGCTGCCATCACCCCGCACCGCAGCGCACCACTGCCGGCGCACCCGACCGACCCCGGCCAGTCGTCTCCGCCGCCACATTCCTCTTCCACCACCACCATCCGGCGGCGTCCCCCGGCCCCGCCGCCTCTTCCCGCTCGGGGCTAACCGGCAAGACCAATCGGGAAGCTCCTTCTGATTGCCTTTCAAGGTATAATCGATCCTCCTCTAGTATCGCCGTGCTCCATCTCTTCGTACTATGGTCAAAGGTGCATGCAGTCTCGTTTCACATATGGGTATTTGGAGGTTGTGGTTCACAGGTTGGTGCATTTACTGCATACGGGTGGGGTGCTACACTGCAGGTGGACCTATTGCTTGCTTATTCCAGGGGCCAGAGCACTGTTGCTGTTTCTGGTAGGCGCTTCTGAGTTAGGAGGCCTGCTATGGAGCGGAGAGGATGAAGGGGATTTCGAGCGGAGAAGCGGTGGCTGGCGGTGGAATGTGAGTGTTCTTCGGTAGATCCAGCGGTATTTAGGGCGTTGATATATTTGTGAGTGTTGGTGAATAAGATAGGTTGAGGAGATATCTGAACAATCTTACAGAGGTTGATTTGGATCTGATTGATTTCGATCTGATGCGTCCTAAGGGTCCTCTGAGTGGGGCCGATGGGGCGGATTTGATGGTTGTTGGTTCGGCGGCTCAGGACGTTGGGGAAGAGGTAGGTTATACTTCTCTTTCAATTTATTCGAGGATTCGATGTGATTCTTGTAGGTATAATTTAGGGATTAGTGTTATTGGGATTCCTGTGTTGATGTAGTTGTCGAAGATTAGCTTCGGTTCTTTATTTTCGTATGGAGGAAATCATAATGTTTTGTTATGCAATTCATGTAATTGGTTGCTAATGTTGGTCTTTTTGTTTAATTTTGATGTTATTAGTACTTTATGCAGCCGGTATTGTAATACTAGGTAATTGTAGCATTTGTAAGAAGTGGTTGAAATAGTTAATTTGAGGGTTTCAGATTTGTTGTGTTTCTTATATTGGCAATTGTTACAAATTGACTTGCAGAGTCGGTTAAGGGAGCGAGATGCATTGACTTGTAAGGTTAAGCTGCCAGGTGTTTTAGCAAGATGCTCTCTGAGTCATTTATATGATGTCATAAGTAGGATGGGTGATTCGAAGAAGGAATTGGTAAAGGAAATTGGCTTTGGTGGGCTGTTATATTTTCCTGGAATTAAGAAGATTGATAGGAAGTTTGCTGTTTGGTTGATGTGTCGTGTTGATGCTTTGGCACAGACATTGTTGGTTGGTGATGGTATTACGAAGATAAAGTTTAACAAGGATGACATTGCTCGTATATTTGGAATTCCTTGTCGTGGCAGGAAGGTTGGTGAGCATGGAAAGCCTGGGACGGGTGTTGTTTCGAAGATAATGACTGAATATCTTAATATGAACCCGAAGGAGTTTCGGAGTATCAAGGCTGTTCAGGCAGTTGTAGATCGAGAATATGAAGTTGAGATGACTAAGCATGAGAAGGATTCTTTCAAAGTTGCTTTTGTTAGGTATGTAATGTCTACAATACTAGTTCCGGGGGGTAGGTTTGATTATGTCAGTGTTGACTACTGGGATGGGTTAGAGAATGCAGATGATATATGTTTGTATGATTGGTCAGACTTTGTGATGCGAAGGCTTCTTGATGCTGTGGTGAAGATGAAAACTGATATTAATTCTCGCAAGAAAATTCCAAATATCACTGGCTGCACATTGTTTCTACAGGTATGATACCGTGTTAAATCAGTTATGATTGATTGATGAACTTTCGATTTGTTTTTGTAATTGTGTTTATGTCAGTTGTTCTGTATGCTTATTTTAAGATGTATGTGTTTGTTGTTTAGTTGTTTTTATTTGGTGTTGGTGAATAATGGATCTGCATTTCATAAAATTGGTTAGGTATTATATCTTGACAGCATCGATCTTGGGGTGTGGACCATGGAGCATAGTAGTTTTCCACGAATAAGGTGCTTTGGGCCTGACAGACTTAAGTTTATGATACGTGCTGATACAGTGAAGCAAACCCTGGATCCAATGGATCGTATATTTGGAAAAAGCAAGGTTGATGTTCTGAATGATATCTAGACGCTGCAATTGATATATGTCAGTTGTACTGTTCTTATAATCTATTAGAAGTTATTAATTTTTGTTTGTTTTGTAGTTGCTGCCAGTTACGAGGGTCTGTTATTCCTTGGCAGCTGATAGTGATCGAAGTCATTGTGATTGGAGAGAATCGTTCATCGAACAAATTGGCGTTATGGAGGGCGACTATATTATTTGCACGTTTGATTGGACTTCCTGCTGAGGTTAGTTGAAGTTTGTGTAGTTTAGTTGAATAGCCATATTTTTTAAACTAGATCAATTTTTATATGTGTGAATGTATGTACTTGCAGGTTTCTGCATCATTGTTTCAGGAGTTTGTTGGATTTGATGATGATAATATGGCGTTAAGTATGGTGTCCAATTTGATATCAGTTATTGAGCCGTATAGTTCAGGCATCAAGAATAGATGTGTTGGTGATCAGTACAGGATGAATGGAGGTATATATTTTTTATGGAGGTGTGATGTATATTTGGGTGTGATTTTTAAGTGTTTGATCATCAGTGATTTTGTGATATGTGGTTACTAATATGTTATTATTGTCGGATGCTGCATAATAGGTCCTGGTGATAATGTTGTTTGTAATGCTGAGGATGTCAGTACTCGGGGTGAAGAATATTGTCCATGTTTGGATGACTGTAAGGGTAAAAGAAAGTGTTATGCTGATTCTAGCTCTACTGATAGTGATGAGGCTATATGTTCTAATGTGAAGAAGGTGAGGTCTTTGCCATGAGGGCCTTCGGTGTCCTCATGGCGTAGGTGGGCTGTCACTGAGGATGGACGTTGCATTACTCCATTTTGCTGATAGCAACGAACTTCTTTTGCCGATTATGGGACATGTTGATGGCAGTTGCAGTTCTATGTAGTTATGATGGCTGAAGGTGACATGTGCAACAGTGCTCTTCTTGCTGCTGCGTAACTAGTAGTAATGTAGTACTGAATTATGTGTGTATGTAAGCTGGACTAGAACTTTGAACTTTGTACTTCTGAACCTCTATATATGTAAATATTTATATTTGCGAGTTATTGATTTGAGTCTCGTCCTCAGTTGGTGTATTTATCTAGTTGCTGTCATCCTTTACTCATGTTTCTTACATTTTAGTTCACTTTTTTGGTTTACTAACATATGCGTTTTTTACATGTTGAATGCATATATTCCTTCAATCCGCTTGCTAGTATGCTTTTCTTGCCACGATCCTCAGGCTGTTGGATGCTAATCAATGTTGTGCTGGTTAAGTAACATTTCAAAAACCAGAAAGCACATTTTCGATTAATTGTTGGCACCATCAGGGAGCCATTGCTGACGCTTTAAGCGACCTCCTCTGTTGTCGACTTCTTCCTTGCTCCTCTGGTGGGATACGAGCTGACAACGGTAGAGGGAACATGATGATAAATGTTATGACATATCAGTACAGTCAGTTCATATCCCAATGCTAACCCCAATGGACATCTTGTATTTTAATTTTGGAGTTTCTTTCCTGTATTCATGCTTACGAAAGGCCCATAGCAGTGTCTTGCGTGCTTTGATTCCATCATATACTTATATATTGCTAATGGCAGTGCAGTAAGTTTGTGGGATAAATAACAAGTGAGGTAGGATTTTGCATGTATAGAAGGATCATCATATAGGGGGATATGGCCAATACAAATTCGCCATAGGCTCTGTGCCCTTTCTATTTTGTGCCACTCCTCGCAAAATTTTGTGATTGTAGGCCCAAATGGTCAGGCCATCTTCTTGAAGGTCATAGCCACCTTCGGCCTGGCCATAGGCACCTTAGGCCAGGTGATGGCCACCATTAGCCAGGCCATAGGCTCATTTGTGGTGTGTTACAACATCAGGTATCTCCACGTCTCTGACATTGGTTTTGCTACCTGCTATGCAACATCCCATCATTATTTTGCACATCCTTTTGTCGTTCAGGCAAAATCTCTTATTTTGGAGGATCAACTCAATACTACTTTAGTTTTTGATGACACTGTCAGCCAGGCACTATGATTCTATAAATGATCCTGCTTATGGAACCTTTATTTCTCTCAACTAGGTGTCTATTCTGAATCTACATTGTTCTGCTCCTATTCGCACTTGACATCAACTAGAAAATGGAATGTACAAACAAATAGCATTGCGAAACCTCATTATTGTACTGAGGAAAGGCATAAATATAGTCAAAATGACTCAGTTCTGTCTTTTAACTCTATCAACTATTTGTTCCAAAAAAAAACTCTATCTGCTATTTTTCAGCCATTCAGTGATGTGTTATTATGTTTGTTCAATACCCAATAGCTACGTGAACTAGGATATGTGGCCAAATTATTTCCTATATTGGTTGTATCAGTTATACGAATAGTCATTTTAAATTGTTCAGTTTTTACTCACATGATACATGTGGGTACTGTTCCTATACTTTTTACTTTCAAGTAATTAGAGCAATGCAATGTTTGATAGAATCTTATGTGAATCTTAAGACATTCAGTGCCATTTTTCAGTTAATAGAAGAGGGGGAGCAATGGAAAATCCTGGTGCTACCCGATGCTTGAATCTGTGCTCTGGTGTTTGATTTGCATTCAGTTTTTCATTCAATCCGTACTGCCTCCATAAGAAACACCAGAAATGATATTTAATTTTTGTTTTTCTATATCATGTACCCAGGACCATGGCAAGTTGAAAATCAAAAGAAGTATTCTCTTCTGTGGTAGAAATAAAGAACAAGAGGTCAAGTTAAATACTTAAGACCTTTTTGTGGGGAGCTGTGGCGAAAGTGGATTCAGTGTGCAATTTGTCTTCATAATAGATCCAATCTTTTCTGCTTGTAACAAATATGCTATCACATGGAATTTGTAAAAGCACTTATCTCTTTTCTTGGCCATATCTGCCTTTTCCAAAGGAAATTTATCACAAGAGATCAAGTTTTTTTTTTCTAAGTGATTTTTGGTATCATTATCACTCAGTTTTTTCATTGTCTATTCTTATCCTTTTTGAGTGTTTTTGGTGGCTGTATCAACCACTTTTTTTTATTTGTTGTACTGGTGATGCGTCAAAATCCTATTGAACCAAAAAAGTGATTGATAATTATAGGTAGCAACTCCTTCAAGTCTCGCAATTCAAGCACAACAATACCTGACTTCGGCCCAAACATTCGACCCATATCGCTCCATATTTTCTTTTTTGGAAAGGCTTAGCCAATTCTCACCTGGGCTTTTACGTGGCAAACCTAGCCCACGGCTAAGGGCCATGCCCAGACGGGAAACCTATATGGCTTCTGGAAGCCACCGAAGCCCATTGGCTTCCGGTGTTTGAGATTCGTGTGGCCACTGTCGGCCGCACGATCTCCTTCTTCCTCCGGCGGCGCGCCGGCGAGAAGGTGAGGGCGGAGGGGCGGGACGCGGCCGGCCGGAGAGTCGGTAGGCGGGCGGGGGCGAACGGCGGCGAGGGCGCCGCTGGCCGCGGGCGGTGGGCGAGGCTGGCGGCGGCGGCGGAGGTTAGGGTTCGGGGGTTGCCGGCGGTGAGAGCTTGGGAGGTGCTCCAATGGCCTCCGGTCATAGAAAAGAAGGAGGTGGAGCTGGAGGGAAGGTCCGACGGTGGTGGCGGTGCGGCCGGCGGCGGAGGCGAGGCGAG
>OAMR01000013.1:1667162-1677861 GCA_900205405.1 Echinochloa crus-galli | reverse complement strand
TGGGTTATTAGCACAATTGGTGTTGAACAAGCAAGTAATGGTAAGCATTTTTGGTCAACATGTGGATAAATCCTTTGAGCAGATACATGGGCAATTGGGTGGCCCGACATACTTCAATGTTCAAGCACCAGTTCAGAAACCACATGGTAAAGGAAATGCTGATGAAACTGGAGGTTCTGGTGTTAAAGATATAAATGGACAACCGATTCGGCAAGATCCTCAGCTTGCACTGCCGAAAACTCGCACATACGGTGATATGGCATTCGGCACCACAGGGAATACAATCAATCATACAACAAACCGGCCCCGTGCCAACATCGAGTCCTTTAGTCGAGTCGTCGAGTTCTTCGAGAGGAGTCATCGATCCGTCGACCTCCGTAAGTACCGGCAACCTTGTATCATGCTTAGTATCATGCGGTGGATTTAAGCTTTGATGCAAGTAGTCTTGTTACCATGCTTAGTATCATCCGGTGGATTTAAGTTGTGGTCTCAAGAAGGTTCCTCTGTTAGGTCATGAGCCATGCGGTGGGCTAAGATCTAGTATGGACCAAGTTATCGGCTCTGTTAGATTTCGGCAAGATCTAGCAGATTCATTAAGTTACCCCGTGTTGCTTCGTTTTTACTCTGTGCTTAATTCATGCAACACTGGTGCAGCAAGAATTGGATCCAGACTGGCAGGCCTGGACATTATTTGAGCTAAAGAAGGAGAGAGACGCCGCAGAATAGATATTGGGCCAGCGATGTTATATACAATTGCTCTAGCCAGAGGGGCAGGGACTATGTCCTGCAGGATAACAAAGTTAAAAGTCGATGAAAGAGGATGTTATTGGAAAAACAGATGGATTATAAGCATGTTTACCTCTGAATTCGGCTGATAATCAGGCATTAACTCAAGGCAGAGCCCTAGTACAAACTACTGGAAGAGCCTGTTCAAAACAGACTGGGGATGAATGGAATCGGCAATGGCAGCACCATGGCCATCAAGACGATCAATGGAGGCGTCAATGTCATCGATGTCTTTTGGGTTGCTGTTGGCGAAACCTACCGGCATCCTGGAATAGTCAGTGCCGGTGTGCGTCGACATGGCAACGAGACCCGTAGCGACGCCCAGGCGAACGCCATGGGAGGCCACCTCGTCGACACGGCCTGCCACCTCACCAAGGCGTGCCTCGGGTGTGTCTCCTTGGGCGTTCACCTTGTCCGCCAGCTCCTCCACCAGCGCCTTCAGCCGATCAAGTTCTGCATCACGCGCTGCAAGATTACAAGTGGATAACAGATTAATATCATTTGGAGGACGAGATTGAAATTGAGCAGATTGCAGGACTCACCATCAATGACTTCGAGCAGCTGCTTGCGCTCGTGCTGCCATTCAAGGTCAGCAATCCCGGCTTGCTTGGAGATGACCTCCAACTCGCGGCGAGTGTCGTCACGCTCCGCTTTGAATCGGCGAGCATCGCCGTCCGTGTAGCGGAAGTCGTCCGACGAGAGAGTCCGATTGGACGAACTCGAAGGGAGAGGCAAATAGATTGGCCCAAAGTGCATCAGGTTACAGAGAAAATCAAGAGGTATTTGCTACTGATGACTGTGCTTTCGGAAGTAGTTCGGCAGAAGGTGATTGGAGGAAAGAAATTGCCGATTATTTGAAGAATCCATCCCAGAAAGTTTCTAGAAGACTCAGGTATAAAGCTATAAAGTTTGTTCTTCTTGATAAAGATTTATATAAGAGTCTTGCTGCTTGGACAGTCAGACATGAGCTCAGATGAAGAAAGAGAGCATTTTTCTTGCTTATTGTACAAGGCTCTGGGAGAAACAATGACCAATCACAATACTGCATTCTTGAACAGTTTTCGATTAATAATGATCAGTATTTTTGGTCAAAGCGTGGATAAAGCTTTTGAGCAGGAATATGGGCCACCTGGTGGACCAACGTACTTCAGTCCACACACAACAACTCAAAAGCACTACAGCCACATCTGAACAAACCACCAGGGACCATTAACACAAGAAATTTTCTTATTGGTATGCATCAGGCGAGTGGTTTGATGAAGCATATGATAAACACTTCCCAGCAAATATTTTCCCAGAGGGATGAGTGTGCCAGCAGCCAGGTCTTCACCCATCACGATGTGGTTCAGAGTTGGCTCATTAGCTTTGCCACAAAAGATGAATCTGCACAGCCACATATTCAGAAAGGCCCTGTACTCAACATCAGACAAGGGACCATCAGACATGTAATTCTGAATATACTTCTTGTATCCAACTCCTGTCTGTTTGGAGGAGCCCTTGTACTTGTATGCATGCACAGCTTCTGTGATATTCAGGCCGGTCATCAGGTAAACATCGGCCAAGGTAGGAGACATTGGACCATGACCAAAAAAGAAGGCATTTACTCCATTGGACCAAAAGTGGCAAGCTGCAATCAAGAGGTTTTCATTTCTGGGAGTTTCGGCTAGAGATAATTCCAGACAATGGGAAATGCAGAGTTTGTCCCAGTTCTTGGTTTGAGGGCTTTTATCATTGAGAATCCTCCTATACCAATTCCTCCAACCAGCAATTGGAGGCAGAGGCCAGTTCTTAAAGGCATCTTGCCATTCATGAGGCTTTGTCAGTGAGGATTTAAAGGGAATTCGCTGAGATTCGGCAGCAATCAGTTCAGAGGGGTCTGAATCTCCTACGGGCCCAAGAAAATAAGTGGGTGCTTTCGCCTCAGTAGGAATCAAGAGTTCAGCCGCTAGAGCCTACCAAGAACAAAAAGGGCGAAAAAGGAAAATTTAGGATGCGATTCAAAAGAATGATGCCGAATGCACTTGAGGAAGATTAAAGAATTACCTGAAGAGCTTTATCTTGGTGCGCCATTTGAAGATTGAAAGCTTGAAGAAGCTAGCGAGCTAGGGTTTGGATCCAAGCGGAGCTCTGAAGACTTCGGCAGAATCTGTAGCAGTTGCTGATTGCTGTGATCGAGCCTGAAATAGTAAAGTTAAAGATGAATATGGTGCAAACAAGCATTGAGTTTAAAAGAAAAGGGTTATAACCTGAATGATTCTTCTGTTAGTTGTTCTTTTCTTCTTGGGAGCTGAAGAAGCAGGCAGAGAAGAAGTTTTTCTCTTGGCAGAAAATGGCTTGGTAATGATTGGGTCGAGAGTGGCTTGTCTGGACATCAACTGAGCCAAAGTAGGAGATTGATACCCCAAAGCAGATATTGGACCAACAATATTATATTGAATTGTCCTGGCAAAAGGGGCAGGTGCTATGTCCTACAAAATAACAGAGTTATAATAAAAGCAGAATTGTTATTAAAGCCAGATAATGATTGAACAACATTACCTCTGAATTTGGCTGATAGTCAGCCATCAACTCAAGGAAGAAGGGATGAATTGGCATGTTGAAGATGTGATCATGAAATTCTTGCCACCAGACAGTGAAAGAAGGATGAGCAGATGTTATTGGCACAAAAGGTTCAGGTCTATAAATGGATGTGCAGCATCTGTAGTCAAAAATCCTTCTTGTCTCAGTGGAGTCTGTGACAATCTCCCTAGGCTTGAGGAATTCATGGAGAAATAATCTTGGTGGCACTTGGCCACAGCCTAATTGCCTAGCCATCATATTCGGCTGATAGTACCCAAAGGTACTCTGAACCAGCCTTCCTCCACAAAATTCGGCTGGCAGAATACAGGGCCGAATGAAAGAATTGAAGATGGCTGTGGCTTGTGCATCTACACATCCAGTTTCAAAGCTAAACTCACAAGGAAGGGTGAGGTTGTCGTTATCAAGATAAGGAAACCAGAGAGGATCAGCAAAACCTTTGGAGAAAAGCTCGAAAAGTTCACCAATGCTTTGGTCTACAGATACAGTACAAGCAGCTTCTCCATAAGTCTGACAGCCTTTGGTGCTTGGGGTTTCCCCTTCCTTGTAGTTGATTGAGGGAAAGTGCCGACTGTTGACATCAATAGCAACGATCTGGTGCATATACAACTGCAACCACATCTGGATGAACCACCAAGGACCATTAACACAAGGAATTTTCTTGCTGGTATGCATCAGGCGAATGGTTTGGTGAAGCATATGATAGACACTTCCCAGTAGGTACTTCCCAAGAGGGATGAGTGTGCCAGCAGCCAAATCTTCAGCCATCACAATATGATTCAGAGTTGGCTCATTGGCTTTACCGCAAAAAATGAATCTGCACAACCACATATTCAGGAAGGCCCTGTATTCAACATCAGACAGGGGACCATCAGACATATAATTCTGGATATATTTCTTATATCCAACTCCTGTCTTTACTCCTGTTTGCTTGGAGGAGCCCTTGTACTTGTATGGGCACACAGACTCTGTGATGTTCAGGCCGGTCATCATGTAGACATCGGCCAAGGAGGGAGACATCGGTCCATGGCCAAAAAGAAAAGCATTTGCACCATTGGACCAAAAGTGGCAGGCTGCGATGAGAAGGCTCTCATTCTTGGGTGTCTCGGCTAAAGATAGCTCTAAACAGTGTGAGATGCAGAGATTGTCCCAGTTCTTGGTTTGAGGGCTTTTGTCATCAAAAATTCTCTTGTACCAGTTCCTCCAACCGGCGATTGGGGGCAGAGGCCAGTTCTTGAAAGCATCTTGCCATTCATGAGGCTTGGCCAGTGAAGCTTTGAAGGGAATCCTCTGAGATTCGGCAGCAATCAGCTCAGAAGAGTCTGAATCTCCTACGGGCCCAAGAAAATAAGTGGGTGCTTTCTCCTCGGTGGGAATCAAAAGTTCGGCCGCAAGAGCCTACCAAGAACAGAAAAAAGCGAAAGGAAAAATTAAGATGTGATTCAAAAAATGATGCCGAATGTGCTTGAAGAGGAGTGAAAATTACCCGGAGAACTTGATCTTGGTCCGCCATTTGAGGATTGAAGCTTGAAGAAGTGGATGAACTAGGGTTTGGATCCAAGCAGAAGCTCCAACGACTCGAGCGGAAAGAACGGATATTGGGTAGATTCGATCCAGGAATGTTGCGGATTTCTAGTCAATTCCAAGATAAAAGTATCTTTTATCCCGAAATTGAAGGGGCATGTGTTAACACCAAAAATTGACACCAGGAAGAGGCTGACATGTGGGCCGGATTTGGTGAAAAAGATAAACATCGTTCAGCTAAGAAAGCTTATCTTCAAGAACGATTCGGCAAAGGCATTCTGCGGTCGGGAGTCCGTCGCCGATTCGGCAAGGGAGTTGCTCTATGGAAAGCATTCGGGAATGCGTGATGACGTGGATTGAATACAAGGAAAGAGCCGATTGATAAAGAATGCGAGATGAATACGGCACTTCGACGTATTTCTTTGGAAATAAACGTTTTGTAATCGTAGTCGATTAGGAATCGTGTCAAAGTCTGGGTATAAATATAAACCCATGACAATTGTAATAGGGATCGAACAATCATACAACAAACCGGCCTTGTGAGTTTAGGACCACCGTACTATCAAGAGGGACAAGTAATTGTGGAATCATGTAACTACTAAACATATCAGCATGTATGTGCATCATAATTAGCATGTTTGCATTATTTGAGCCCAATTGGAATATATTAGACTTGAATTTTAATTTAAAAGGTGATGTTTAATATATGACTTGTGAAGCAACTTAGATTTACACCATAGCACTTGTGCTGAATGTTGGCATGATAAAATAGTATGATGTGAATTTTGAATTTAGGTGATTTTTCCCGGATTTTTAGAAGCCACAGTGAAGCCAAACAGCTTACCTGAAAGTCCAAAAATAACGTTCCGGGAAGAATTTTTATTTCCAATCTAGAGTGCCTATTATGCCATTTTTAGCAAAATGGATTCATATGTATAGTATCTCCTATAAAAATTTCTGGGTTTTTAGAGCTCTCTAGATCACTTTTCAGGATTCCCAATACTCCTACGGAGACTCCGCATTTTTTTTCCGGAAACTCCGAACCTGTCCGGACACTCTGTATAAATCTCCGGAAACTCCGAATGCCCCGACGAAAATTGATTTTAACGGCGTTTGGGAGCTCGCCTGCGTGTTGGTCTCCCTCCGTCCGGGAGCCACGCGCCGGCGCCTCCTCCCTCTGCCTCGTCACGGTGCCACGCGGTCGCCTCGCTGTAACACCCTAATTTCCATCACAATAAATATTTAGCAATATTCTGAATTTTTCTAGGATTTATTAAGGCTCAAATAGATTTCTAGGAATTAAATGGAATTTTTAAATATTTAAACATCATTTATATAATTTTATAGCATGACAAGTGAATTGTTGCATTCATGCTGACTTGCATTGCGTTTTGTTTGGAAAACGAATTTAATTTTAAAACATGAGTATATTTCAGTTTAATCCAATCTAATTTCTAAACCCCAATCAAATTCTTGTTGCAATCTTAAGCCAAATATTTGATTCATCTCACGTGCTCATCATTTCTCTTTTTATTTCTTTGTGCATGCCACTCCCTTTTTCTTCCTAAAAATATTTACTTATTTCCTTTCATCGGATATAATCTGTTTCCTTGGACCTTGCACCATGCACGTGAGAGCCAAACAACCTTGCCATCACGTCTTGCTAATAAAGGCAGCAGGCCTAATTATCCTTAATTCTATACTATAATCATCATTATCGAATCGGTCTCTCTACGTCTTAGTCCAGATCAGCCCAATCAATAAATAACACGAGCACTGCAAGTTCCCCTATCCTTTGATCTCTTAGTGGCCTCGCAGCCTTGGATGACGCCCGTCCAGCTGCTTGTCAGTGCATTTTCAATTAGCACAAATGCCCAAAACGTATCCCACTGATAATCAATTCCCTCTACGAGGTCACGAACTGAACTGCAGTTTCCAAGCTTTTGATCTCCCAGGCCATTTCGCTCCACTCTCCTCTCTTGCTACCTATAAATACGCATACACACGCTTCTTCTCATACTGTCTATGTACTATTTCATTTCTGATTATAATGTATACATGTACACAGATTCCACTGGCTCCTACTCATATTGTGCCCTGACCGGGGTGTCGTCAACGTCTTTGATTCGATGCAAACTCCAAAATGGAAACTACAGAACATCATTGACATGATGACAAGGTGATGTATATTTCCCCCTAATTAATTCACCCCTTACACTCGTAATGACTTAACTCAATTTTTTTGTTCGCAGGGTGTGGGTTCAATTTCGTAAAGATCACCCTGGTATTCTCGCATTGGCTCAAAACTGGAGAGGCCCCGGATCCTGAGAAGTATAAGAAGATCAATGATGAGGAGTGGGAAGCATTCCTTGAGTACAAAACCTCCGAAGAGGGTGCAACGGCTAGCGCTAGAAACGCTGGAAACGCCGCAAATAAGAAGTACTCCCATAAGATGGGTTCGGGAGGTTACAAGGCAAGCATCCCTAAATGGGAGAACATGGAAGAAGATCTATATGCTAGAGGCATCACTCCAGCGACACATGACTGGCCCACAATCAATATCTTTCAGTTATTTGTAAATTATAGATGGTGAAGCTTTCAGTTATATGTAAATTATAGATGGTGAAGCTGAAGGAAGAGTGTCTAGAGAAAGAAAGAATCGACGCAATTTCAGAACAGCTTGTCGGATGGCTCTGGGACGAGGTCGTCAATCCCCGAGGAGAATACCACGTCACAAGATTGGAGGACGTGCCGGACATCTCAAAAAGTCATGCAACATCCTAAGTTGTAAATACAGTTTAAACCAACCACACGAGTGCGATATATATTTTGTAATATATATGTCTTATATCTGTCTCTTATACACATCTAGATGTGTATAAGAGACAGGCTCTGGGACGAGGTCGTCAATCCCCGAGGAGAATACCACGTCGCAAGATTGGAGGACGTGCCGGACAGCTCAAAAAGTCATGCAACATCCTAAGTTGTAAATACAGTTTAAACCAACCACACGAGTGCGATATATATTTTGTAATATATATGTCTTATATCTGTCTCTTATACACATCTAGATGTGTATAAGAGACAGGCTCTGGGACGAGGTCGTCAATCCCCGAGGAGAATACCACGTCGCAAGATTGGAGGACGTGCCGGACAGCTCAAAAAGTCATGCAACATCCTAAGTTGTAAATACAGTTTAAACCAACCACACGAGTGCGATATATATTTTGTAATATATATGTCTTATATCTGTCTCTTATACACATCTAGATGTGTATAAGAGACAGGCTCTGGGACGAGGTCGTCAATCCCCGAGGAGAATACCACGTCGCAAGATTGGAGGACGTGCCGGACAGCTCAAAAAGTCATGCAACATCCTAAGTTGTAAATACAGTTTAAACCAACCACACGAGTGCGATATATATTTTGTAATATATATGTCTTATATCTGTCTCTTATACACATCTAGATGTGTATAAGAGACAGGCTCTGGGACGAGGTCGTCAATCCCCGAGGAGAATACCACGTCGCAAGATTGGAGGACGTGCCGGACAGCTCAAAAAGTCATGCAACATCCTAAGTTGTAAATACAGTTTAAACCAACCACACGAGTGCGATATATATTTTGTAATATATATGTCTTATATCTGTCTCTTATACACATCTAGATGTGTATAAGAGACAGGCTCTGGGACGAGGTCGTCAATCCCCGAGGAGAATACCACGTCGCAAGATTGGAGGACGTGCCGGACAGCTCAAAAAGTCATGCAACATCCTAAGTTGTAAATACAGTTTAAACCAACCACACGAGTGCGATATATATTTTGTAATATATATGTCTTATATCTGTCTCTTATACACATCTAGATGTGTATAAGAGACAGGCTCTGGGACGAGGTCGTCAATCCCCGAGGAGAATACCACGTCGCAAGATTGGAGGACGTGCCGGACAGCTCAAAAAGTCATGCAACATCCTAAGTTGTAAATACAGTTTAAACCAACCACACGAGTGCGATATATATTTTGTAATATATATGTCTTATATCTGTCTCTTATACACATCTAGATGTGTATAAGAGACAGGCTCTGGGACGAGGTCGTCAATCCCCGAGGAGAATACCACGTCGCAAGATTGGAGGACGTGCCGGACAGCTCAAAAAGTCATGCAACATCCTAAGTTGTAAATACAGTTTAAACCAACCACACGAGTGCGATATATATTTTGTAATATATATGTCTTATATCTGTCTCTTATACACATCTAGATGTGTATAAGAGACAGTTGTAAATACAGTTTAAACCAACCACACGAGTGCGATATATATTTTGTAATATATATGTCTTATATTTGTAATATATATGTCTTATATTTGTAATATATATGTCTTATACTTCATATACAGCTAATATGAATATAGAGTCGGCCGATGTAACACCCTAATTTCCATCACAATAAATATTTAGCAATATTCTGAATTTTTCTAGGATTTATTAAGGCTCAAATAGATTTCTAGGAATTAAATGGAATTTTTAAATATTTAAACATCATTTATATAATTTTATAGCATGACAAGTGAATTGTTGCATTCATGCTGACTTGCATTGCGTTTTGTTTGGAAAACGAATTTAATTTTAAAACATGAGTATATTTCAGTTTAATCCAATCTAATTTCTAAACCCCAATCAAATTCTTGTTGCAATCTTAAGCCAAATATTTGATTCATCTCACGTGCTCATCATTTCTCTTTTTATTGTGTGCCCTTGACTGGGACTACTGGATGGAGAGTTCGCACGTCGCACCATAGCACTGTTCCTCTCTCCACTGAAGACGCTGCCGTCAGTGATGCTGCTAGAAGAGCTCTCTGGTCTTATAGACATCGCTTTCGTGAGACGCTGCACCACTCCGACTTCCGTCACGTGCCTAGCCGACAGAGTGGTACTGAGGACACAGAGGTACCTGCTGCTCAGACGGGAGATGATCGGGTGGACATTCTGGCTCGAGTCACTGCTGCGCTCAACACAGAATTGGAGAGCGCTACTTCTGAGGTTGAGAGTCTGCACGGAAAGCTCCAGGATGCTCATGCCAAGATTGCACGCTTGGAGGCCCAGCTCGCAGGATAGGCGCCCCCTGAGGAGATGATGCCGCACTGCACCACCGCGTCTCCACCACGCAAGAAGCTTCGCTATGGCGCCCCAGGAGCTTCTACCCGTCTTGGCTAGGAGCTTAGATGCCTACCTTTCTTTTTCAGTTTTGTTCGATAAATCCGTTCCTGCGAGGACGATGCGATGTAATAATGGTTGGTTGGTTGGAAACATGCTTGATCTGGACCTTTGTGATGAATGAATGCTTTTGTGGAGTGATGGCCACAACTGCATCAATAAAATAATTAGTTTAATCAATTAATCTTAGCCCCTTATGCTTTACCTGTTCAGTTCTTATCTGAAATATCTTTCTCTAACGGTCAGATGGTAAACACCAGGTCAGGAGCAGGACAGGATATCCCACCTGTGATAAGAGCTCATCGACAAAACCAAGCACCGCCTCCCCCACCAAATCCACAAATGGATCCAGCTATGCAACAGTTCTTAGCTGCCCAGACTCAGCTGTTACAAAACCTCACCGCCACAGTTCAGAACTTGCAAGCCCAGCAGAATCAACCGCCACCCCCAGCACCTCAGCCACCCAGGGATAAGCACAAGGAGTTCATGAGCCACCGCCCTCCCACCTACTCCCACTCCTCTGATCCTCTAGATGCTGATGACTGGCTGAAGGTTGTGAGTAGAAAGCTGGAAATGGCTCAGTGCACTGATC
>OAMR01000013.1:1628784-1650771 GCA_900205405.1 Echinochloa crus-galli | reverse complement strand
AATATGAAACTTTTGCTTACTGCTTTTGAGCAGTTATCTGGTTTGAAGATCAATTTCCACAAGAGCGAAATCTTCTGCTATGGAGAGGCCAAGGAGATGGAACATGAATATACATCTCTCTCTTTGGTTGTAATGCCGGGGAATACCAATTCCGTTATCTCGGCATTCCTATGCATCATAGACAGCTACTAAATTCTGAGTGGCATAAGGTAGAAGAAAGATTTGAAAAAAAAGATCTCTTGTTGGAAAGCTAAACACCTATCTTATGGTGGAAGACTAGTCCTTCTAAATTCAGTGCTGAGCTGTCTACCCATGTTCATGATGTCCTTTTTTGAAATTCCGAAACGAGTCATTAAAAATCTGGATCATTTTCGTTCTAGATTTTTTTGGCACGGGTCTTCTTCAAATAAATATAAGTATAGACTAGCCAAATGGGACATACTATGTCGACCCAAAGATCAGGGTGGATTGGGTATTTTGGATCTTGAGTTACAAAATAAATGCCTATTAGCTAAATGGATAGTTAACCTGCTAAATACTGATGGCATGTGGCAAGATTTGCTTAAAAATAAGTATCTCAGGTCTAAATCCCTAACGCAGGTTAAGGCTAAACCATATGACTCTTATTTTTTGAGAGGTCTTATGAGAATTAAAGATGAAGTCCTAACAAATGGCTCCTTTATAATTAGAGATGGGAGTACAACGCGCTTTTGGGAGGACAAGTGGGTAGGCAATGTGTCTCTCAGGGAAAGATATCCTTCACTTTTAAATATTGTGAGAGATCCTCATGCATCGGTGGCAAAAATTTTGGCTACTCATCCGTTAAATATCTCTTTTCAGAGGACTTTGCAGGGGTCTAAATTGAGAGACTGGTCGAATCTGGTAGCTCAGATATCACCCTTTAATCTGGTGGACGGTTCAGATACTTTTAGATGGAACCTAACCAATTCTGGTTTATTTACTGTTCGATCTACGTATCTACATTTACTTGACTCGCATCCACCTTTCAGACATAAAAAAATCTGGAAGATTAAAGTTCCTCTAAAAATTAAAATCTTCCTTTGGTTTTTACAAAAGGAAGTGGTTTTAACTAAAGACAATCTCGCTCGGAAAAATTGGAAAGGTAGCCAAAAATGTGTTGGTTGTAACCTTAATGAGACGGTCCAACATTTATTTTTGGACTGTCATTATGCGAGAATGGTCTGGAGGATGGTATATCTAGCTACAGGATTATCTCAACCCAAATATATACGACATATGTTCGGTTCTTGGCTTTCTAATCAAAATAGCAAGATTAGAGACTTGATTTGGGTGGGGATTGTTGCATTATATTGGGCAATATGGAAAACCCGTAATGATATTATCTTTCATAGAATTAAATATAACTCGATTCTGCAGGTTATTTTCAGGGGGACGTATTGGCTACGTTTCTGGGCGCAGCTGCAGCGTGATTAGCATAACAAGAACCTACTCTCATCGTTGAGCACAAAGCTAGAGATGGTCTCTTTAGAGCAGGCCAACGGAGGATGGAAGCAGTTATATCGTTTGCTTTAATTCTTGTCTCTATATTTTGAGTTGATGTGCTCTTTGATACCAAACTTTGTAATATATAATGGGCTGTGTACGTCTCTTGACGTAGAGGCCGGATTTTGTATCTATTATCTAAAAATTATTAAATTGCTAGGACAAACAATTTTTATAACAAATCTAACAGTAATATGTCTTCGTTGCAACATCCTCTATCGGAGGCATTCTCCCGGAGACCCTTCCTCCTACCTCCCAAGGGTTCTCTATAGCTAGTTGAAAAACATGATTTTGGCGACGATCGCAAATGTCATTCTCTCTCTGGAAGCTTCGTTGTGGAGTCTTCTTTTTTCGTTGCAGGAGCATTGCTATGTCATTTAAGAGAGATAAGAATTCCAACTCTTACATAACTTATATTACATAATAGAAAAAAAAACACTCATGACTCAGGACTAGTTTACTGATCATTTTTATTATTGATATGCATCACAATTGGACTGGCTAAGTGCTTTTCCCCTCAAAAACTCTTTTGTTTCTTTTTTCCATAAATTCCACACTGTACGTATACATGAGGACTGCAGCCTTCTCAGTCGCTTCGTTTGCTTCGGTGACGCCATGAGGGCCGTCGTCCACCAATGTTGAACCTGCACTCCCTGATCACGAACTTGTACCAGGCCGGCCTCCTGCTGTCCATGTGCTGAGTGTGGAAGAAGATAAATAAACTGGCCTAAGAGCAACTCCAACAGTTCCCCTTTCCCATTTCCCTTTATTTTTGCTATAAGGGAATCCCCTTTCACATTTTCAGCATATTGAGAAGAGGTGCTCCAGCAGATCATTTTTCTATTCCCCTTTCCCTTTCCCCTTACATATAGGTCCCACCTAGCAGTGACTCAAATTGTTTTTCTCTCTGTTTGCTTCCTCTGTTCTCTTCACGCTCGGCGCAGCAGGGGCCGTGGCACTCGGCGGCACGCGCAGGTGCTTGTCCGGCCGCACCCAGGCTTGGCGCGGGGCGGCTGCGCTCGGCGGCCGGCGGCCGACGCGGACGGCCGGCGACGTGTGCGGCCAGCATACGGGCCACCCCGGCGGCCGCGCCTAGAGCTCCGCTCGACCGGTGCGTCGGCACTCAGCGCGTGGCCGCACCCGAGCTCAAGCGGCTGTCGCTGCAGGCGCTTAAGGAGAGCGTCCTTGACCGCGCCGCGCAGTACATGTCCATGCCCAGCTCGCCCACGTCCTCCTCCGCCGGCGCCGGAGAAGAGGCCCAGCAGCACAATTAGCTTCTTTGACAGCAAGGAGAACATCCAAGCTCCAGCTCCAGCCGTAATGGAGGACATGCTCCAACGGTGGTGGCTACAGCGCAAGGCGGCACCGAGCATCCTCCGCCGTCGCACAGCCCCAGAGTGCCACTGGCTCCGAGGCAGCCGCCGCCGCCGCCGCTCGGCCCGCCGACCAGAGCTCGGAAACAGGACACGACACGGATCAAGAAGCCAGCCGCCGGAGCGCAGCAGCAGACTTCGGCGCCACCGATGACGACCCTGCCATCCGCGCCATCGACGAGCTCATTGGCGTCGTCGTCCGTGACCCTACGCCAACAACCTCCGCCGGCTGCGTTGCCGCCGGAGGAGGACCCCGAGTACAGCTACCTTCGGACGGTGATGGAGCGCGGCGGACCTGGTGGATTCATCGCCGGCGCCGGCGCGGCGGCTGACGGAGCACCCGGCGGTGGCGGAGGAGGTGACGGAGTGGGTCCTGGAGGCGCATCAGGAGGCCGGGCGGCGGTGCATCGGGAGGGCACGCGGCGGCGGCGCGTCCCCTCGTGCGTGTGAGGCGACGGGAAAACAGGAAAGGGGAGAGGAATTGCCTCCCCTTTCTAAAGGGGAATAGGGGTGAATTAAAGGGGATTGAGAAAAAATTATAGGGAAAGGGTAATAGAAAGGAGATCTGTTGGAGACATGTTTTCTTCCCTCAATCCCCTTTAGTTAAGAATCTAGGGAAAGAGGATTGTTATTGGGGAACTGTTGGAGTTGCTCTAAGTTCCTTTCAAATTTTTAGCGCCCCCAAAACTTGTGAATGAGTAGATCTCTTACTCCATGCGAAAGTGGATGTAAGGGACAACTCACTAAATTTGGTATTAGATTCTTGAGGTACTTTTTTTTTTGCGATCATCACAAGAGCTTTATTCAAAACCTAGCAGGATTCTTGAGGTACTGTTAGGAGATTGGTTCCTCGTTCGTTAGGGCATGTACGGCCACAGACGGCTGTGGAATCAATCTCGAACTCAGCATACAGACAGATGTACAGACAGCTCATACAACCCACAGACAAAGAAGCCGTCTGTAAGCTGTTTAATGCTTTGCATTGATTTTAAGATCAACTACAAATGCAATTCTGTATACCATTGTGTGGCTATTTGATTGAATAATATGAAGCTTAAATAATAGAAACATGGTTACAATAATTTTTAGGAATCATAAAAATAATAAATTATATTTATATATAGTTACACTTTTTTTGTCTAATTTTCTTTGTTTCCATAGCGTTGCCATATGTGCTCGATTAGATCCTTCTTAAGTTGCCTATGTGTTGGCCGAGGTTTGATAGCCGAATTTCTACTGAGTGCCTGTTGGCACTTCTTACGATCTAATATCAGAATTGAGAATCCTGGTACTGGGGTAAGGAGTGTTTCAGTGGTTTTCCTTATGGCTAGTAAAATATAGAAATATTCTGCAAGCGCACAGAATCACCGCTGTAGCACTTCACCTAGAGTATCCCGAGGTATCGTAATTTATATTTCCGCAGGAAAGCTTTGGCAAGAATACTAGTGAACAGATATTCGAGACTATCAAAAAAGGGTACACGACTAGACAAGACAGGGGATAAATGGTATTGGATAGGAGTGAATATACCGGACACACAGCTCAAGGGAGGCTCAGATAGATGAGAGAAGGCAAAGCTAGTTGGGAGGACAACGAGAAGAGATAAAGGATTCCTGGGGACTCTATCTACCTAAGCCAAGTGGTTAGAGGTACAGCGGCTACAGAGCCAGCACTAGTAGGTCCGGAATAAGTCTATTGTCTCTCTTGGGGACTACAGGGCCTCCGACACGCAGAAAGGGATGAGAAGGGTTGCCGACTACCCTGAACCTTGGGTCCTAAGTCACCACCTCCCGGCTACCACCTCCGTTGCGACGGGCAGAAACTAAGGCTACTGACAAGTCTAGGAACCACTCCTACACAGATCAATAACTACTTACTTCGCTAGCAGAAGCAAGCAACCTCATTACTACTCTTGGTGACAATTCACCTCAAGTACTAAGCAAGAACGGACCGACTATAGTTTAAACACGATATAGAAGCAACTAGACTAAAGTAGAAGCAACTATATAAAGCATAAGTAGAATAAAGCAGATGCTATATTGATAACTTGAATGTCATACAAAAGATAAAGTAAAAGATACAAGAGCTAATACCAGAGCTTCTGAAGACGACTCCGGAACCTCCGAGGCACAGCTCGACTCGACTCTAACTCCCAACTAAACTATCCTAACTCTACTAGAATGAAGTGGAAGAGCTCCTTGGCTTGAGTGTGTGTGTTACAAGTGTGATCTGGCCCTCTACTTATAGCTTCCAGGGTCGTTTGGATGGAGTAACGGCCAAGGGTGAGCAGAGGTGGCGCCCCGGCCCCTTCGGGCGAAGGATGGCGGTTCGGCCGAACTGACCTGTTCGGCCGAACCGTCCATCTTGCCGCCTCTTGATCCTGTAGCCGAGCCTTGCTCCCTGGGGTCGGTGGTGAAGTGGGGGCGGTTCGGCCGAAGCCAGGGGTTCGGCCGAACTGGGCCTGGCCCCTAGCCGGCCTCCCCTGCACCGCCTCAGGTGCATGGACCCCCTGGGCCTCTTCCTTGCTGTTTGGTCTTGTGTTGATTCGGCCCAGGACGACTTGGCATGGCTCGGGATGAGTTGGCGGTCGTCCATTTGTCATTTGATGTCATCGTTGAGTTGTCGCTGACGTGGACGGCTCCCGCTGGCCTGCTCGGCTAAGCGGGATAACCGGCCGAATGGAGTCGTTCAGCCGATTCGGTCGTTTTCGGCCCCAATAGCGCGTATTTGTTGTAGTTGTACCTGCACAAGTGACACTCACCAAAACTCGTGGAACTTTATTAGAAATAAAACCTAAGTACATGTAATGTTGCATAGTCTCTCATTTATTCCCGAGTATTGGTGGTTGGATTTGGGCTGTAACGACCGCCAACAGTGCCTCCGCAAATTTTGGATTAGGGTTCTGATTTGTATGCACTTCTGGTGGAATCACTATCATCGCACTTGGATTCTCATTCAAATCCAAGACATCCCTAATTGCTTCCTTCTCATTTTCCACTATCATATTGTGTAGGATAACACAAGCTTGTATAATATTGATAACGTCTGCTTGCTTCTATAACCATGATGGTCGATTAACAATATTAAAGCGTGATTGCAACACCAAATGCACTCTCAACATCTTTCCTCACACTTTCTTGCCTAAATGAAAATAATTTGTCTTGCGCCGATTGAGGGGCATTAACTGTCTTCACGAATACTGACCATTCTGGATATATTTTATGTCGTTCTGAGACCCCGGGGTACCAAAGAAAGCATGCCATATACGAAGACTCTTTGATGCCACTGCTTCAAGGATCATAGTAGGAAATCCTTGTTTACCACTTGAATTGTCCCGCCCAACCTTTCGGACAATTCTTCCATGCCCAATGCATGCAATCGATACTTCCCATGCATCCAGGAAAACCATGAGCCTCATTTTCTTGTAAGTTTGTTCAAGTTCATCGACTCTTGGAAGCCGTAGATATTCGTCACAAAAAACTTCAATCACTCCTTCAGCGAATTTTCCCAAAATCTCCAAACAAGTGCTTGCGGCTATCTTCAAGACCTCATCAAGTTGATCGACCGAGGTTGCATAAGCTAGCATCCTGATAGCCGTCATACTCTTTTGAAGTGGTGTGAGACTATTTCTACCAATTGCATCTACTCGTTGGGTGAAATAAGAGGACCAAATGCTAAGTGCATGCACAATACGGAGGAACAAAGGCTTGTTCATTCTAAATCTCCTACGAAACATCTCATCGGTGTAGATAGGATTTGCACAAAAGTAATTACTCATCAGATCATCAAGAGCCTTTTCACGATTCCTTGGTATGTACCTCTTTGGCCCGATGTATCGACGACGGCGACGTACTGTTGATGCTTCTCCTTCCAACTCGGCATCTGCTACTATTTCATCAAAGATCTCATCCTCTACGATCAAGTATTCCATCGTGAACACCTCAAACTCGTCACCGGCGAGCACAGTGCGAGGTTGGAGAATAGCAGATGGCCGGTTGGGGGAAAGCTCGGCACCTCGTGGTTTTGGCGGGGGGAGGGTGAGCAGACGGACTCTACAGCGCGTCGTCGGGGGGCGTTCGGCCTCTAGGAATGGGACGGGGGCGTCGCCTATGGAGGCGACGAGGGGGCGTCGATGGGAGGATGGGGGGTGTTGCAAATTACGCGCGTTACAGACGGCCCAAACGTCGGGCTGTACATGCCCTTATGTGCGGTAGAAATTGAAGCAATGCCTAGCTTTCTCTTGATAAAGAGATTCCAGATCTGGTATTGTCCAGCAGTAGTTTCAGATCGTTTAGCATTTCTTATAGCACGGATATAGACATGCCACCAAATTAAGTTTTTTAATTGGCAAAGTGGATCTCTCTCTCTCACACACACACACACACATGAAGATCTCAGCAAACTAACTAACGATGCTTCTTTTATTAGAGAAAACAAGTAAGTCTTCTAGATTCCACTCGCAAAGGAAAAAAAAAGTCTTCTAATAGATTCCAATCTACCTAGCTAATGTAATTGATGCAGGGAACCATATCATGTGGCAGAGAAAAAAAATGACCGCACCGCTAAAGGTGCTCGTGCAGACCAAGTTATGGGAGCCATACATGTAACCAGGGTGGACGGTTACTGCATGTTGGGCATCATTGGATGGAATCCTGGGAAAGCGCTGCCTGTACCAGGCAGCACATCCAGATGCTCGATTTCGTGAGCTTGAGGTCCGGGTCAAGATTGGTGCCTGGCGCAGCTGCTTGGTCCACGTACACGTCATCAAACAAGCCGTTCTGCCTCGTCTGACATGCCCGTGTTGCAGGCGGCACGACGACGAGCTCGATCACCACCTCGGCGCGCGCCTCCACAGGACACGGCACGTACTACTGCCGGGTTTCACTCCGCGTCGTCGTCGCCAGTATATATATATATATATATATATATATATGTACATTACACATAAGTATGCAAATATGTTTCATTTTGTCCATCACCAGATGCACAACTGATGACGCATGCACAAATTACGTGTATATACACTTTTTAAATTAGGATTGTGGGGTATACACTTGCCATCAAAGTTTTTAGTAATAAGCTAGGTTCGTCGAACCCAAAACTGTTGGACCATTACAACACCTGTGCTATCTATATTCTGATCCAGATCATTGTGCAACACAATTTAAGGCGTTTGGTTCGATGTTTTTGCTTCGTGACCCGTTTACACCGCTATCTAATACCGTTACATTGTGTTTGGTTGGATACTTCCGTAACAGATCGCGGCGTGACCCGATACAGGAATGTACAAACTCGTTACCCCTCCCTCCCCGACCTTATCTGATACCGCTCCACCCCCTTCCTCCCCCGCGACTCGCTCGTCTCGCTGCTGCCGCCGACGAAATCCACCGAGTTTGCCTTCACCGTCGCCACGCTCAACCCCTCCTCCGTCGGCGGCGGCCTCGCATTCGTCGTCTCTGCTGACGACTCCTCCCTCGGCGGCATCCTCGCCTTCGGCGCCGCCGCCGACTCCTCCCTCGGCAACGCCGACCCCTACATCGGTGTGGCCACCACCGCCGCCGCCGCCGCTGCCGCCGCCGCCGCCGTTGAGTTCGACACGCTAATGGACGTCTAGTTCGGGACCTCAACGGCAACCACGTGGGGTTGGATCTCAGCTCTATAGTCTCCGCCGCCGCCGCCGATCCCGACGAGGCCGGCGTCGACCTCACCAGCGGCAGAACCGTTAACGCCTGGATCGACTACCGACCAGACAAGGGGAGGATCTGTTAGATCTATTGTATCAGTGGTAGAAGATATTGTCTAATCTGGAATGTGGATGGTGTGTGCTCGTGATGAACTAAATACGAACTGTGTACCTTTTCTTCTCGCTCCTGCTTCTGTCGGTGAAGATCTGCTCAAGGCAGCGACGCGCAGTGTCGTAGTCGGCGGCTTGGTGGAGCATCCCGCCGCTGGCAGTGCGTCCCTCGATCGGTAGGGTCCGTGGAGGTGGCGGCTGCGGCAGTGGGGAAATGAACCTCGTAACCCTAACTCGTGGCCCCCACCTCCCCTTTTATCTGTGCACTGCGCGACGGGGCCCACCAGCCTTATTGGGCTGAAATTGCCCCCAATCAGGGCACGGTCAAAGGGCCCGATGGGCCTTTGGGTCCATTGGTTGAGATCAACCTAACAGGATCTTGCAGGTGTTCGTCTCCTACGTGGCCGTAGCTGGTGTTCGAGGCCGTGTCAGAGTGCCTCAAGACCAAGAACGCCGAGCACTTGAGGTCAAACGCGCCGTTCGGTGACCGCGCCACCGCCGGAATCCCCGGCCGTTCAGCCCCCGCCGAGCTTCAACCCACCAGTGCTCCCTTCGCCGCTGCTCCCGAGAATGACGACGCCGTCACCGTCATCCTCGATGGTCTCCGCGCTGACCGTCTCGATCTCGGCGGCGAGCGCCCCGTCGAATGTCGCCGTCGCAGCGGACAATGCCGGCTCGCCACGCCCGCCCGTGCACGCAGTCGTGGCCGCCGGTGCGTGGCCGCCGGTGCAACGGCAGGCGCCTTCGTGGCCGCCTCGTTCGCCGGCTTCGCGCTCTGGACGAGGATGACGGAGACCTGGACGAGGAGGAGAGTGTGAGAGAAGCGGAGAGGCTGGTCGCCGAGGAACATGCTCTGCGTGTTGACGAGGAAAATACATCACGTTAGTTGATTGAACCAAACAATCGGTGCTTTCCATTACAATGTAACGAATACCAACCGTATCTGATTACTGATTTCGTTATCGTTACCGCTCACGGACCAGAACCAAACACCATCTTAGTGTTTCTTATACCACACACATACACGTGCCGCCAAAGTTTTCAGACATACGTCCCCTTGAACTCAAGCCCCGATAGAGCCGTCACTACCGGATCCCCTTATATGCCGTGTTACTAGCTAGGCGCTTTAGTTTCCACGTGACTTCTTTTAATAGTTGCTTCTTGAATATAATCAGCAGGCCCAAGCAATAGATAAAGTTACGCAAAATCTAAATCGAGAGGATTCTCGATATATCATATCGCGAGAGCCCCACTATTTGACGACAATAGGGATGTCTGAACAGCAAAAAAAGGAAAGAAAGAGAAAAGTGACAAATCGAATCAAGAAAATAATAGATCAAGATGCCTCTTTCTCACGCGATTTCCTACTCCTTCGGTGACCAACTCATCTGCTTCTATGGCGAGCCCTATTTGGTTTAGGGCTATGGGATTCGAGTTTCAAAAGGGGATTTGTCACCGTGTCCTATGGGGTCTAGAGGGATGGCCGGGGAGTCCCGCTTGACTGGCGGCGGTGGTGGGCACCGGGCTGGACGACAAGGCGGCGATGCGTGGCATCACCTGCCGTGGGTGCTGGAAGATGGGGGTCACGTGGGTCGCAGATCCAGCGGTGATGGCGACTCTAGACTTCTAGAGCCATGAGGGGCAGTGGAAGGAGCGGGGGAGCTCAGGTCTGCAAGATGTAGGTGTGGGAGGAGAGGGGAGAAGGGCAGTCCTTGCCCGCATTCGGAGGCACACCGGCGAGGCGGAGGCGGAGGCTGGTGGACAGTGGACGGAGCATAAGATCAGTCGCGCTGGATGAGGAGCTAGTGGAGGAAGACCAGAAAGAGATGGTGTGTTTTTTAAAAACAAACGGTAATGCTCCTTATCAGTCGTCCGACGCATCGGACGCCTCGGGCCCCATTCCGCGTCGCTATTAAAAAAAATTTCCCCGGTAACCGGCCCCCTGCTCCCTGCCGCTGCCGCTCCCCATCCCTGCCCGCTGCTTCTCCGGGCGCCGCAGCCGCCGCCCATCTCCTCCGGCAAGGGAGGGGGTGGCGTGTCGACTGTCGATGGGAGAGCACATGGAGGGGCGGCGAGGGGAGGTAGGGGCGGCATTCCTTTTTTTCCTAGGGTTTTGCTCTATGTTGCAACAATATGTTTCACGTGTTTCGGATGTTGTAAAAGAATGTTGCAACTATTTCACATGGAGGGGCGGCGAGGGGAGGTAGGGGCGGCATTCCTTTGTATAATTTTGATGTTGCAGTAGCCTTGTCTTGATGTTGCACGAAATTTGATTGGATGTTTCGTATGAAATTCGATTGGATGTTTTATATGAATGTCATGTTTCATGAAACATGCTCTGATGTTGCGGTGGAAATTTTTACTCAACTCCCGTAGCAACTGGATGATATCCGATGGCGTCCCCAATGTTGCAACCGGTGGCTTTCTTTGTTTCAGATATTGTTCTATGATGTTGCATATATTATTTTTGTATGTTGCAAAAAATTTTACATGTTGCATGCAACATCAAACCCATGTTGCGGCGGGATTTTTTTCTGCTACAGTACCGTCCGATTTTTTTGCCCCCGTCGGACGTCCGGGCGCTAGCATGGCCGTTAAAAAAATTTGCGCTTGAAGAATTGATAATGAGATGTGGGGTCGGAGGGCTCTCAACCTTCCATTACAAGGAGAGCCCTCATCCAGTAGATGCCTCCATAACATTATGGATGTAGTATTTAGGTGGTGGTCGTCCCCCTTGTAACTCGTTTTTAGATTAACTTTCCCTGCCAGTGGCTGGTAATTTCAGATTCTTTTTTTTTACCGGAGTCAGTAGGGGAAGCACCTACCTATTTGTTTTAATTTTTTTATAGTTAATTCGCACCCTGCAGACCCAGATTAGACCAAATGAAAGCAAACATAAGGGGAGCAAAGTGGATCTCACATACACAACCGAGGGTGACTTTTGTTTTTGCGAGTGCGTGATTTTTTAAATGTTTGATTGCTAACACTTTTGGTTCTTTTTTGTCCTTTTACTTTTAACCATAGATTCTCAATATTTAGAAAAAATATAACTAGCTTCCTAAAGTATCATCCACCACAAAAAAGATTTGTAGGAGCAACATGTTTTTTCTTTAAGCGTGGGTGTGAAACCGGCCCACCGCTAAAGAATAAGGAGAGCACTGTAGCATTCGACCCGCGACTAATAATACATTAGCTAAGCCGGGCGATGGGATTGGCCGTTGCTGCAAATGGGGCCATATTTCCAGGGGCGGGTGGTAGGCAGACCCCCTCCTGGAAATTAGACGCTACAGGAGCTGTCCATTTGCAGCAACGGGCAAAGGGGTCAGCCGCCTCTGCTCCATCTTGTAGCAAGCAGCTCCTTCTTATCCACTCCTCCTTATCCTTTCACTTTCACTCTCTCTCACTCCTCTCTCTCCCCCTCCCTCCCCGTCTGCTGCTCTGCCTCCCCTCCTTTCCAATCCTCCGCCGCCCCCTCCATTCCAATCCGTCAATGCCCCCTCTCCTCTGGCGCCTGAGCAAGAGCTTGCGGCAGCGGAAGGCGGGCTGGAGGCCATGGCGCGGCGGGCGGCTCCAAGTCGCGCTGCCCCGGTGCCATCCACGGCGGCGAGCGCCCCACAGCGGAGGGCGAGCGTGCGCGGCGGAGGGTGAGCGGCGCCGCCCCTGCGCCATCCGCGGCGGCGGGCGCCCCTCCCCTTCTTCTTCATGCTGTCGGGGAGCTCCACTCCCTCCCCTGCGTCGTCGGCGAGCGGGCGACGGCGGCCAGCGCGGGCGGCGAGGGGCAGTAGCAGGAGCCGGATCGAGCGGGGCGGGCGGGTGGTGGTGGTGGTGGCCTCCGAGGAGCAGCGGCGGCGGCGGCGGCGGCGTGGAGGCCGGTAGTGTGGGCGGCGGCGGCCTGGAGGGTGGCGAGCGGAGCGTGCGGCGGCCGCAGCGTAGCGGCGAGTAGGTACCGCTGTGGCGGAGCGGCTTTTTTTTTAAATCGATTTGTAGGCACGGGTGACGCCATGACCCGTGCCTACAAATGATTTCTAGCCATAGGCCAAGCGCCCGCAAACGCGCTATTTCTAGCTGCGAAAAGCGAGCGCGGGCGGACGGGCCGTTGCTACAAATACGTTTCTAACCGCCCCTGCAAACCTTTTCTGTGGTAGTGATCCAAAAGTTTTGCGGACCAGAATAGATACGTAGGTTGCTGATTTTTTACGAGTAATGTGCCGCGCGCCATGTGCTTTGAGGCATGCACAAATCAATAATCTCGCCAGTGCGATTCTCTCTTGACCTTGGAATACACAGGCCGCAGGACTATTATTCTTTTGCCGATCCTTTTGCCCCAATATCTCAGCAAATTAGCTAACGACGCTTCTTTTTATATTACGGAAAATAAAGTATAATAGTGTACGTTATCTCGCGCGTGTGTAGCATCCAAAAACTTTAGGCCTCAAACAGGGGCATGACGACGCTGCTCGATCGACTTGCCGATTCAGTCTCCGTGGTGAGAAAAAACCCACTCTGTTGTTTGTGAGTTTTCGTACGATCTTCTCTTGCCTATGATTATATATCATCTCTTGTCGGTATGTATAGTTGTTTAAACTTTTCCAAGCTAAGAGCCTAGACATTTTAAGCATAATTATGATGCTTGTTAGACCATCACTCACATTAAAGAATAATAAGCAAACGTTGTTCAATTTCCACCACCTCGTTTGAAAACAGGCTTCTAAAATTTCATTTTTTATCAGGTAAAAGATTCGTCAGCAGATGATTTATCGGGATCCGAAGCTAAGGATTACTTAAGGCTAACAGTTTTGGTTCTTTTTCTCCTTTCATTTTTAACCATAGACTCATTATTTGGAAAGAAAGGTAACTAGCTTGCTAAGTTATCATCCCAATAAGTTTTGCAGACTAGAATAGATATAGGTTGCTGATGTTTTACTGTTAATGTACCGCCATGCATGTGCTTGGAGGCATACACAAATCAGGCTTGACATGTGATTCTCTCTTGATGTTGCAATATATATTATTCTTTTGCCGATCCTTTTACAGGAGGATCTCAGCAAATTAACTAACGACACTTCTTTTTTGTTATGGAAATAAAGTCTTATAGGTTTTTTTTGTGTGTGCGCGCGCGTGTGTGCGTGCGTGCGCGCGCGCGCGCGTGTGTGGGTGATCCAAAAACTTTAGATGTTAAGTAGGGGCACACAAGGCTACTCGACTTGTCAATGCTATCTCCGTGGCGAGAAAAAAAAACCATCTCTTGTTTGCAAGTTTCGTTTCTTCTCTTGCCTATAATTTATGTCATTTTACCGTCATATATAGTTACACGCACACAATCTTGCCGTCAGAATGATGCTTGTTACACCGTCATTCACATTAAAGAATAATTGTAATAAGCAAACACACGCTTCAATTTTAACCTCTTCGTTTCAAAATTCAAGGCTTCTAAAACTTCATTCCTTATCAGGAAGAAGATGTGTCGCCAGACGACTTCTCGGAATCTGAAGCCAAGGATCACTTAAGCAGCCTTCCGAACAACATAGAACCACCAATGGGTGAGTAAGGGCAATCCTAACCCAATGACTAGGATGATATCCATAGCATTAAATAAGGTGTCATGTAGGACAAAAGATGATGTGGCAAGTGAGTTAATGAAGAAAGAGGAGGAAACCGGGTCTTGCATGAGACATGGTTTCTACACGCTATCCAAGACAAGATGAGAGAGGAGCAGCATTTAGTTTAGTCATGGAGCATTAATGTATTAATGTGTGCTTTGGGAGGGTTGCGTCTTGTACTAATTTTTGATGATGTGGAGACTATAGACATCACTACTAGTGTCTTGGGTTAGGACTGCCCTAAGGATCACTTAAGCCAGCAGCCGTCAGCAACCCTCCGAAGTCATCTATGCACTGCCGGCAGCAAACCACAAGGGCGGATGGAGAACAGTTGTGTGCAACCCCACACCAGTTCTTCACGTTTTAATTTGTTGTTGATGTTGTTGTTCTCTCCGTACACCTTCAATGTGTGTGGAATATGTATGTGTCGGTTTAAGATGAACCTATATTTCTGCGATTTCCATGCAGTACTAACTCGATATAGTTCCTATGCGGCGCCTGCCGTTAAAGACTGGTGGGTTATGTTTTAGTGCCAAAGCAGCCGTGGATTGGTGTCGTTTGATTTACACATGCTTGTGATGTTACCATCAACATGTCACAAAACAAAGTTACAGATGCAGGGATACACAGAGCTGCTATAAAGGATTTATAATATTCTTACTAAACTTAATCGTAGCATTGGATTGAAAAAAAAGAAAAAGTCTAAATTACTACCCTCAAGTATAGACAAAGTCCGGATAATCTACCCCTTCATAAGATTTATCTTTTTTTTTCTCCATGCACAAGTGGTAGATTTATCTTTTTTGTTTCTCCATGCACAAGTGGTAGTTTGAATTAAAATTTTGTATGATGATATATGACCACATAAAGTATTTAAAAATATAAAATAAATTTTTAATCACTATTTTGAAAGGCTATGATATATAATAATAAATTAACAATATTGATATAAAATTTTGTGAGAAATAATGATGAAAATTCTATATTATATTTTAAAAATACTTTATATGGCCCTCTATCATCCCACAAAAATTGAACTTAAAACATCACTTGTGTATGGATATTTGTTGTGGCACGTTTGTTAGAGCTACACCTAATTTTGATTCTCTATAGGAGATAATTCTGTGAGAGAAGTGATTCTATGGCTGAAAGTGATGTTATTTGGTTGTCTAACGTACATAAACTCTCAAAATAAGAATGGAGAATCACTTCACATGACAAGAACAGGAGAAAAAAAGGCAATCAGCTAGTGCTTCGAGCCATTCACAAATTTCCTTTTTTTTCCTTGCCGATGGCTGTGGATAACCATGGTAAAGTTGGAATTTTCTCTCTTACAAGCCAACAGAAATCAGGAGTCGTCTTCTGCAGATTTCATAAGCCAGCAGAAATTAAACTAACTATACACTTGTCTATCTCATCTGATTTTCGGAAAACCTAGATCGAGCAGCACCACGGGTCCACGGTGATCTCGCTTGATGTTGCCCAAGAAGCTAGGAACACGTTGCTTTCTCACTCTTTACCATTTGTTTTTCAGAGCAGCTAATTAATCCGGCCCAAATCGCTGCAGGTTGCACTCGCAGCATCCCTCATCGCTGGCAATGGCGGCTGCAAATAGACCTAGAGCCGCCAGTAGGATCCCGCTCATGTAGAGCGCAGTCCCGACCACTTCTCCGGTGGTAAAGTGGTACGGCTGGCCCTGACCACCCTGCTTCGCGCCCCTGGCGGAATAAGTGACCACCGGCACGCCGACGGTGAAAAGCACGGCGCCCAGGAGCACGACGGCGATGTATGGCGCCGCGCCGAGCCAGGTGAACGGCTGCTTCTCCTTGAGCTGCCGGTCGGCCGGCCAGGGCCACGTCTCGACGGTGACGGCGCCGCCGCCGCCGCCGTTCTCTAGGTCTGCTGGCTCCGCGGCGTTCTCTGCGTCCATGGCTGCGATAGATGATGATCTCTCTCCTGCTTTGGTACGGGAAGGGCGAGGCGTGGCACGCGTAGGTTTATTCCTATCGCGGTTGCTCCGTTGGAAGCATACTCGGAACGAGCCTGGCGTGTGCTATACAAATTACAAGACGGCTACACGGAACAGAGTGCCACTTTGCATGCATATCAAGTTAACACAACTCGAGTCGGTCTTGGTCTCGGAGAAATTAAAAAGCTACAGATAGCTAGAGTGGGGCTGGTCGTGCAGCTCCTCCCTCTCTAGTGAGCACGAACACTGACCATGGCCTCCCAGGGAGATGGAGATGCCGCCCAGCAGGCCGGACCACGGAGAACACGAATGCCACCGGCGATCCCGACGATGACCGGCGGCGAGGATATTATTCCTACGAAACCTGGCAATACCTCGCGCGTATTGTGTACACGACACACGACAGTGCCGTGCGGCAAAATTAATTAGCATGCTGAAGGAAGACCTTTCTTCCCAATATTTCCGTTGTCATATATAGTGAAACAGATTATTTTTCTGGTCTAGATGAACATGGCCCAAGAAGCATATTGTTTTCCCCGCATGCTATGACAAAATTGACATCCTCTCATAGCAGTACCAAAATGTATTCTCATTATATTGCCAGCTCTACTTTGCTTATAAGGAGAATGCGATATTTTTATATAAATAATTTTTATTTTTTTATTTCTACAAACCACACCTTAAGTCCAATAATTAATTTGATTTTTTATGGTCATCCGTATATACGCTCGTAGTTTAAGAAAATATCAGAAAAAGTAATAGAAAAAAATTGTGTTCAGCACATTGGTAATGGGTATCGACGTGCATCAATCGTCCATGTCGTTTGATGGCCGTTTAATGCTAGTTGCCAGTTACCAATATGGTACACTGGTAACGGATTCCTTTTTCTAATGTGCACCACATTGATGACAAAGGTTGTTAAAGTCTGTTACTAATAACATTGATAACGGGCGTTGTTGACGTCCTTCGGTAGACCGTTACAAATAATGAGTTAATGGTAATTAACTTTTGCGCGTGTGTACCGAACATAGCACCATCCTTTTGAATGTTGCTCGAGAGAACTAGGGACCCACTGAATCGAACCTATGGTGATGGCTAGCTAGGTTTGATCCAACTCTATATTGGTTCAACGTGCTTTAATTTGTCGTTGAATTAAATTATAATTTTCAATCTGTATGTTAAAAAACTAATTAAAATATTTTGTTAAATCTCAGGAATTGAAAAAACTGTCCAGTGTAAGGGCCCCTTTGGGAACCCCGAAGCCCGCCGGGAACCCCTCGTTTTCCCGGGGTGCCTACCCCGCGTGGGATTTGGCCCCGGGACAATTTTTTCTGCCTTTTGGGAGCCCATAACCACGAGGGCGGTTGACCCGATCCACCCGTTTTCCCCGGGGCGAGCCCTCCCCACCTCGACACATCGGGCGCGGCTCCTCCGTCGAGACTCGCCGTCTCCCGCATCGCCACTCGTCGCCTCCCTCGTCCAGCCGGTGCTGCGCAGGTGCTGCTCCGCCTCCTCATCCTGCGCCGCCGCTCCTGCCTCGCAGTCCTCCGCCCCTTCCCTGACTCCGCAGGTGAGTCCGGCCTCCGCCCGCATCGATCTGCCCTCCTTCCCCCGCTAGGGTGTCTCCTGTCCTCTCCTCACTTCACACCTTTTCTTGTAGAAGATCTTGGGAGCACGAGCAGGAGCAGTGATGCTCCATTGACTCATCCACCCATCCGACAAGAAGGAACCTCCTTCCCAATCGAGCAGTGAAGAAGCTCCCTTCCGGGCCAATCTTCCCCCCAGTCATCAGTCACCTTCATCCAAGGTTACCACTTCCCGCTTAACACAAGCCCTCTCTGGTCTTAAGTTTATTTTAGATCTATGATTATCTTGGCATTTCCCTGAGAAAAACTGCAAGATTTGTTAGTGGATTTAGTGAGATGAGCCATGGCTAGAACTATTTTTGTTATTATATTAGTGGATTCAGTGAGATGAGTCATGGATAATACTATTTCGATTAGCAATTATCTACTACTACTGTTTCTAAACTGTTTTCTTTTATCATTTTGTGATGCGTCAGTCCGTTGTACAAAATAGAACACATGAGATGAAATGTGTGTAACTGAATATCCAATTGCCTGTAGCAGGAAAGAGATATATGATTCACTGGTGTTTCTGATTGGACCTGATGCAGCACTAGTATGTATTATTAGGATGCGTGCATAACAACACAGCAATCCTTGGACCATCCACAAATTCATTGAGATGAGCCATGGCTAGGACTATTTCGATTATCCTATTGCACTGCAGCACTAGTGTTGTGCTTTCATGCAGCAATCCTTGGCTAGTATTTCATGCAGCACTACAGTTTCAGTGAAAGAAACGCCATCAGTGCTGTGCTTTTTTGAATGGGTGTAGTGCCCTTCTTCAGGTAGCCAACAGCCAGTCAAAAAACTCAGCACATAGTTGGATTCAGTACAATATATAGCCAACAGCAGAAAAAAACATGTAGTTCATTTGTGTTCCAAATAAATTTGTGGTGAGCCTTGCATGGAGAGCATGATTGCCTCATGTTACAAATTTTTTGTGAGCCTTCTGTGATGTCTTAGGTTGGCTTGCAGAAATTTTCTTTGTTGTATGAATTGGTTATATTCTGGTGAACAACTTATCCATTGTTACTTGTTGCTTCAATGTTTCATACTTTCATAATTGGCTAGATAGTTTACCGCAGTAGTTTACAAAGTTGTCCATATTTGGCATGTATGTTTATGGTTATGAATTGCATACTTCTATATTCTATTGCTGCCATGGCAGGCATATTTCAATGTGTGATTATTTTGGAATCTCCATGTAGTTGCCTATCAAAATTTCAAAGAACAACTTTTGGAGACCTGCTTGTAGTTAGCCATATTTCAGTTCATTTTTATTCTGCTAATTTTCCTAGAGCTCTGGTATATAGAACCACACTTGCCCACAATTTGGGACAACTCCCCTGAGTTGCTCTTTGAGCGTTTTAACTGATGGTACCTTCTGTTTGGACTCTCATTCTTTTCACTGATGCAGCAAGAGGTCTTTCATTTTTGGCATTTGTATAGCTCAATGATTGTTTGAAATAGAATAATCTTAGCCATGTAATCAGTTTACGCTAATCATCTTAGACATTTTGTGATAGAGTAAGGATTACTGAGTAACTAATTTTCTAGGATTCTGTGGTGATTTTGAGCTTAGTGTTAAAATATTTAACTGCAGGTTTCTCAGGGACCATCATTGCTGCCCAAGTATTAACTGTGGATTTCTCAAATTTGAGTGATGAAAAGCATGAAGAGAAGAAAGGAAAATGTTGAGTGAAGGTCCTTGCTTCCTTTTAAGTTGAGTAGCTGCTTAAACAATGCGGCATCTCATCCTTTTTATCTCTCGGAGGATCACAACGTTGTCTTATTCACACATCTTGTTGATATGTATTTTATTGCACTTCTTGTATTATTAACAGACTTGTTGATGTGTAATTTGTGAACTTGTTGTTATGTGTTCTAAATAAGCCAAAAACGTGTATAAAGCTTCGGACAATACATGAGACAAATTTGTGAATTCATATGTGTTTCAAATAAATAAAAAAGCTTGCCATCCGATCGGCTATAGCAGCCACCCGAGTACCGGAGGGAGCTAAACAGCGACGGGGTGAGGGGAAGCCGCGCCCTGCGGGGATCCCAAACAGCGACGGGGGTGGGGGGAAGCCGCGCCCTGCGGGGACCGGGAACTCGGATGTCACGAAAAATCCCCGTCGGGGTTGATGTGCACGGGGAAGTTCTGTCCCCTGCTGCCAAAGGAGCCCTAAAAGAGTATAACAAGAACAGAAAGAAAAAACTAATCAGTACAGTGCTTCGAGCCATTCCCAAATTTGTGGTAAATCTCTTTTCTTTGCTGATAACCATGGCAATTTGAATTGTCTCTCTTAACACAGCAGAAAATTAAACATGATATAAATCCTCGGCAGATTTCTCAATAACCAGCAGAAACTAACTATATAAGCCTAGCTAAATACATGTGTATGTGTATCTCATTTAATAATTGTCACAAAACCTAGATCGAGTATATAGCACCATCGGCGGCGGCACCATGATGGCCAAGAACACCGTCGTCTCGGCCACACCACACGCCGGCCAGCGAAGCAATGCCCATCTCCATCTCCAAGTTAAAACCACCGCTTCTCTTTCACAGGTCGAACACAAGTACACAACACGCCGCTGCCAATTAATCCGGCCCGAATCGCCGCGGGTTGCAGTCGCAGCACCCCTCATCGACGGCCATGGCGGCGGCAATGAGACCAACGGCCACCACCACGACCCCGCTGGCGAAGATCGCGCGCCCGACGGTGAATTGGTCCGGGTCACCCTGGCCCTGCTTCGCGTCCACCCCCACCGCCACGCCGGCGGCGACGAGCGCGGCGCCCACGAGCACGACGGCGATGTACGGCGCCGCGCCGAGCCAGGTGAATGGCTGCTTCTCCTTGAGCCACCAATCCGCCGGACAGGGCTGCATCGCGACGGCGCCGCCGCCGTTCTCTAGGTCTGGTGGCGCGGCGGCGTTTGCTGCCGCGTCCATGGCTGCGATAGAGGAGCCGATGATCTCGGTATGGGAAGAGCGAGCTTGGCCGTTGATCGTTGATCGTTGATCGCCGGTTGGGTTGCTCCGTTGGAAGCGCGTAGTCAAAACCTGGCGTGCGATACAAGACGGGTCCGGTGCCACATTTGCACATCGATGAGTGAGCAACGAATGGGCCAGAGTAATGGACTTGTGTCAGCCCATGATAGCATCAGGTAGGCTTCGGCGAGCTGCGGCTCCTCACGAGGCTAGCTGCTAGTAGTTCTGTTCCTAAAAAAACTGCTACTCTCTTTTTCCTTGCAGCTACCATCTTCTGTATCTAGAACCTTCTAAAAGCACATTTCGACTGCTAGTTGTTGACCTGTGCCTTCACATGTCGACACTCACATTTCGTGAACCTCGATCTGTTTCGGCGTTGAATCGTCGATTTGGGATCAGGAAACCAGAGAATGACCCCCTGCGAGAGGCGCATGCCCATCCTCGCCGCCAACACTAGGCGTCATCATCGGCTAAATTTAAGTTACATGTGTATTAAATATTCACTCCATACTGATATTAGATTATGGTTAAGTTATGATTGTGTATACCAAGGAGTGAGTAAATAGGGTAGAGTTTTTCCTGTTTGCCCTTGTTAGAGCAATTCCAACAGATTGAGAAAACAAATTTCCTTTCCCTATATTCCCAGCTAAAGGGGATTGAGATAAAAAAATCAGCTCCAACAGATCCCCTTTCACAATCCCCTTTCCCTTTATTTTTTCTCAATCCCCTTTTATCACCTTCCCCTTTCCCTTTCTTTTCTCAATCAACTATATCTTTTTCCTCAATCCCCTTTCCTTCTCCCTTCTCTCTCCACTGCTTTCCCTCCATCGTCGCAGGTGCCCAGCCGATCGATGCCGTCATGCTGCCCGCACCGCCGGCAGCCCGCGCGCCACCCACCGCCGCGCTGCCCCCGCCCACACGCCGCACGGTGCTGCGCCGCGCCGGGCCGACGACGACGGCACGCCGCTCACCGACGAGCTCCTCCTCGTCATCTTCGGCGGCGTCCCCAACCTCGCCGAATTTCCCCACCAGCGAGCTCCCGCCGGCCCGCATTGCACCGCCCGCCCACCTCCCGCGTCACATCACCCGTGCGTCCGCCGCCCC
>OAMR01000013.1:1615715-1628557 GCA_900205405.1 Echinochloa crus-galli | reverse complement strand
GGCCACCTCGCGCGCGCCCGCGTTGCGCCGCCGGCCACCGCGTTCTGTCGCACCTGCAGCCGCTCGCTTCTGTCGTAGAGGGAGAGGGGAAAAGAAGAGAGAAGATACTGATTCGTGGGCCCCACCTGCCAGGGAAAAAGGAAAGGGGGAATGGAGAAAGGGGATCTGCTGGAGCAACTGTCCCCACTATCTTAAAAATCTGAAAGGAGATTCCTCTATAGAAAAAATAAAGGGAAAGGAAAAAGGGAAACTGTTGGAGTTGCTCTTAAACAGAGTCGCGGTTATTTTTAGGCATCAACTACATGCCGCTTCCACTGGTTACCACAGCGAGTACTGAGGTACGAGGTCTCAAGATCGACTCCTGGTGCGCTCAAAACACGGCGCACCAATGACTACAGTTAAGGAAGGGCAATCCCATCCAGAATCACCCACGTGTGGGTTAAACAACTTTCTTTGTGCAATCCTCCCAACGGCCAAAACGGCGTTCTTTCGCGTTACAGAGGGAGTATATCTTAATAAGAGTAAATAGAAAAGAACATTTTTTTGATAATCTAGCCCTTACATACTAACATAAGTTAAAGTGGGTCCCAAATTCGATTACGCCAGGCAAAACACTATTTGCAGGGGCGGACGGATAGCCCTATCATGCTTTTTGCAGTTATAAATAAAGCATTAGCAGGGACGGCGGCGACCTCCGCGTCTGCGATTTCAGGTTTGCCCGCCGGCGGTGCTTTCCTCTTTGTCTCATCTCGTGATCCCACGCACCGCCACCCGCTCCGCCCACCGCCCTCCGCCCACTGCCCTCCGCCCGCCCTCCTCCCGTCGCCCTTCGCTCCGTCCATCTGGTCCGGTGGGGAGGAAGCGTGAGACAGGGAGAGACGGCACTAGATTAGAGCGGACTCGTTCGCTTATTTTCGTCGAGCGAGTCCGTCTCACGTATTAAGCGAATATTCGCTCTTGAGGATGGCTCTGTTCCCACATCCGCGAACCAAACAAAGCATGGAATGGCTCCATTCTAGTTGACCTCCAACCAAACACTACGGAATGCCACTGGCGATCCTAGCAATACCTCGCGCGTATTGTGTAGACGACAGTACCTCGTGCGGCAAAATTAGCATGCTGAAGGAAGACATTTCTTCTCAATATTTCCGTTGTCATATATAGTGAACCAAATTATTTTAGTGGTCTAGATGGACATGTCCCAAGAAGCATATTGTTTTCCCTGCTATCACAAAATTGGCATCCTCATAGCAGTACCAAAATGTGTTCTCATTATATTGCCAGCTCTATTGGTATCATTCCATAGTCCACAACCTAACCACTGCACCACACTATCACTTTGCTTAGAAGGAGAATGCGATCTTTTTATATAAATATTTTTTAATTTTTAAATTTCTACAAACCACACCTTATGTCCAATTAATATGATTTTTTATGGTCGTCCGTTATATGCTCGTAGTTTAAGAAAAATATCAGAAAAAATAATAGAAAAATTGTGTCACCACATTAGTAATGGGCATCGACATGCATCAATCGTCCATTATCAATATGGTGTACATTGGTAACGGTCGTTTGATGTCAGTTACAAGTTACCAATATGGTGCACACACATCAAACTACCATCAAACGTTTGTTTCTAATGTGCACTACATTGATGACAAACGTTGTTAAAATCTGGTACTAGTATAACATTGAGAACGGGCGTTGTTGACGTTCTTTAATAGACCGTTACCAATGGTAAGTTAATGGTAACTAACTTTTGCGCGTGTGTACCGAATATAGCACACCATTCATTTGAATGTTGCTCGAGAGAGCTAGGGGCCCATTGAATCGAACCTGTGGTGATGGCTAGCTAGCTAGGTTTGATCCAACTCTATATTGGTTCAACGTGCTTTAATTTGTTGTTAAATTAAATTATATTGTTCAATTTGTATGTTGAGGGGCAAGCACCAACTAGTTAAAATATGTTGTTAAATCACACGAATTGAAAAAAACGTACAGTGTAAAAGAGTTACATAACCGTACAGTGTAAAAGAGTTACATAACCAAAACAGAAAGAAAAAACTGTTATAAAAAAAACAGAAAGAAAAAACTAACAAGGATAGTGCTTCGAGCCATTCCCAAATCTGTTGTAACCCACCAGGCAAAATCTCCTCTCTTTAGTGATAACCATGGCAATTTGAATTGTCTCTCTTAACCCACCAGAAAACATGATAAATCATCTGCAGATTTCTCAATACTGGTTGAGTGCACGTACGACACGCACGTGTTTTAGAAAAAATCCTAAATAAATGTAACCAAAGACACACAAGTTTTGTTTATCATGACAAATGTTGATCGAGACGAAGAAAACCTAAGTAAAATCAAACATACGTCATAAGATTTTATTTTGGATGACTCTCGTGGATTCAGATGTATTTATATTTGGATAAGATTCCAAATTAATTCAAACACAAGTATACGTCTCTCAAAAAAGTATACTAAAAGACACATTTGACACCATAATCTAGCATATTTACAAAGGTAAATTTGACCGAAGTATATTTACACGTAACACAGCGTATATCCGTACACCCCTGAGAGAGAGAGAGGCCATAAAATTGTACGTATTTTTCTATTTACAGATTTGTTCTTCATTTTTTTAGTGTATGTATGTAGCTGTTTGATCGACTTCTTTTTAACCGTGGTGAAGACAAACGTAGCTGTGTACGAGCAATTAGTTAAATCAAACACCGGCGCCCAAGCAACGCGCGCAGCCCAGGGAGAGCACGGCATGCCTCAGTTTTAGAAAAAGAGGGTATGGGTGAATATTTAAAAACTCTAAAAATACCATGGTATTTAAGACACTACAGTTTAGAAGACTTCATAGTTTGTAGTACCCAAATACTTCAGAGTATTTGATACTGTGGTATTTTTAGAAACCATGGTATTGTCTCAAAACTCCAAATATACTTAGCATCCAAACAGCCCCTAACCTTTGTTTTACTTATCTTTTCACTCTCTAGACACTTAATTTCTTTTTTGCCCTCTTTGCACACTTAAACATACTCTTTCATAGATTTACTATACTTCAACAGTAGAAACACCACTATCAAGAATTGAGGTCTTTCATTAAGACAATTCTTGTTCTACTGTTCTTGATAATAACAAGAGGGTAATGAACTATTTGATATAAATTGTTCCAATAATAATAATACAATATTTTATGTACCCCAAGCATGTCTTCTCAAACTGGAAAAACTTAAATACAACATTTCCAACTCAATCTCTTCCACTACTCGGTGTTATATCTGTTGTACGCATGCATTCCAGGCAAACAATTGCCACCGATAAGCCATCCAAGCTATACAGAAATAAAATTATCCGATATTTGAGTTTGTACACCAGAATATTTATTTCACGGCCACACCTAAAATTGAAGGCCCAATATTCAGATAAAAAGAAACCCAGACCAATTGTGATAATGACATTTGAACCTTACTTCTATATTTAACAAGGCAACAGGATTTGTACAAGTCCTCAAGCTCTCCCTCTTCTTGGGTCGAACAATCTGCAGATGAAGCATTAAAAAATCAAATCAATAATACAACTACTCGGTGCTCATCAAGCAATCAGGAGAGGCCAATGATGCGGCCACAAAATCCCACACGATCGAAATCTAGCTCGCCAGCGTAGCGCAGGGGACGTGCGACCTTAAGGTACCATGAGATAAACTCGCACAACTTCAACCAGATGACTTTACAGACAAACTTCCACAACCTTCTAGGTTACACAAAACTTGCACTAAAGTACACCGCAAAGATGGACAATTGAAACCCACAATTGGAATTCTTGAAATATGCCTTTCAAACAAGTTGAATAAATGATAATGAAAGAACAACACTGTAAAACCACCTCTATGAGCATGTCAATTGTACTGAATCAAAATCCTGTTCCAACTCCCAAATAGAGCATTCCTATGTCAGAATCATGAAACATTCAGTGCATTGATCATGAAACAACAGTTAGAGATGCCTACACCATGCATTGCTTTGTTTCAGGTATCCCAATTCAAAATAAAAAATTATATTTTCCATCTGGAGAACACAAGTCCAACACAATGAGTTAATGCAGTTAATCAAGTCTATTTCCAGAATCTAGTAGCATTCGCATACATAGTATTATCTTCTAAAGATTAATCTATATTTGTCAGGTCTCAACTTATCACTAAGCAAACAGATATAGTTTTGACAGGTAATCTGAAATATAAAACTATAGAAGGCACCAATGATGTATTGCCAGAATTCAATGGCACCAATAGATCAAAAAAGTATGGACACTCTATAATTATGTTGTGCGAATACTAAAGTAAGTCATCAAGTATCAGATGATTAATTCCCTACATGCCTAAAGGCCATGAATCAGTATTCACAATAAGTTGAAGGTCAGGAAAGAAAGTGACAGGAAGGCAGCAAGGCATTCTTTCTTACAGTGATTTCAACCCCTAGAAAATTCCAACATAGCCATTATTTCCAAATTTTGTACTACCTGCGAACCGCAGTCATATCTTCACAATAAGTATTTGGAGCACAACCATAAGCAGCAACAGATCACTAACTGGCAAGATTGAAAGGACCAAAGAATAGGAAAGCTAAAGAAAACCATAGCACTACACAGCGATATAAAAAATTCTAAGCCGGGCGGACCTAAAACAACATACTACTATACTATAATCTCACTGCAAGACCACCAAAAATCAAGTTAATTAGATATTGAAATATTTAAAACAGAGGGCATACAATAAGATTAGTGCACAAAAATCCATTCACGGTGAGACAGTGGAGCTTATTATCAAAGAAGACGATACATGAATAAAGTTTCCATCCAGGGAGTATAATAGAGAAGTTTCCAGCCAAGTACATGATTAAAGGTTGCCATACAGTTACCAACTTACCATTAATAATGACTTGTACTGAAACCTAAGTTAGTAAGTTATACACAGGTTAAACAACAAGGACATAATACCAAGTATGCTAACTTAAGTACTCGGGCTTGTATTAGCCAAACAATCTGCATCTAGTATGTATGGCTAGTGGAACTACACAAGTGGTGTCAAAAGAGCACCCACACATAAAACTCAGTGACATCCATAAAAATGGTCATCAGGAGAAACAAATGATTTCGCAAGAGAACAATATGCTTAGCTAAATACGTACTGTACATGTGTATGTGCATCTGCCCTGCTCCGAGTTAAAACCACCGCTTCCTTCACAGGTCGAACACAACACGACACGCCGCTGCCAATTAATCCGGCCCAAACCGCCGCAGGTTGCAGTCGCAGCACCCCTCGTCGGCGGCCATGGCGGCGGCAATGAGACCAACGGCCACCACGACGACCCCGCTGGCGAAGATCGCGCCCCCGACGATACTGATTTGGTCCGGCTGGCCCTGGCCCTGCTTCGCGTCCACCGCCATGCCGGCGGCGACGAGCGCGGCGCCCACGAGCACGACGGCGATGTACGGCGCCGCGCCGAGCCAGGTGAACGGCTGCTTCTCCTTGAGGCGCCGGTCCGCCGGACAGGGCCGCGTCGCGACGGCGCCGCCGCCGTTCTCTAGGTCTGGTGGCGCGGCGGCGTTTGCTGCCGCGTCCATGGCCGCGATGAGCCGATGATTTCGGTATGGGTAGAGCAGCGAGCTTGGCCGTTGATCGGCACGCGCGTCGTGGCCTCGTGGGTTTGTAGTTGTAGGAGTCGTCGATCGGTTGGGTTGCTCCGTTGGAAGCGCGTAGTCGAAACCTGGCGTGCGATACAAGAGGGGCGCGGTGCCACATTTGCACATCGACTAGTGTCAGTCTTGGTCTCGGAAAAATTAAGGGTCAGTTCCCAAATTCTATCCCCAAATTTACTATGCAAAAAGAAGATTCTCCATCACATCAAAATGTCATAACATGCATGGAGTACTAAATATAGATGAAATTAAAAACTAATTGCACAGTTTTGTTGTACTTTGCGAGACGAACATTTTGAGCCTAATTAATCAATTTTTGGATAATTTTTCACAAATACAAACGAAATGCTACAGTAGCGCAATGATTACGAAGTGACATCTTACTCCCAAATTCAACCTCCCAATTCTAACGTCTAAACACCACCTGAGAAGCAGAATTCGACTCCGTCGCAACAAAGTTATAACTCTTGTCAAGAAAAAAAACAAAATTATAACTTGCAGATGCGGCCTCCATATGCTGGGCCGGTGAGTGAGAAAATGGGCCAGAGTAATGGACTCATCTCAGCCCATAATGGATTGGATCCCCGGTTTGTGACTTGCTTCGACAAGCAGGCGCCCCGGCCCGCAGAGGCACCACCAGGTGGGCCGCCGCTTCGACGTCGCCGCAGCCGCACGCTTTCGCCACTGGTTTGGTTGGGCACCCACGCACGAGCACGGAGCCGCGAGGCTGATCCTGGGCTTCTGGTTCCTGGGATCGGACGGTGCTGTTGAATCCAACCGGAACGTTCTGGACTGTTCCAGGATCCTTGGCCGCGGACGGACTACTGGACTAGGCCTTGATGCTGGCACCAGAGGATCGGACGGTGAGAGTGTCCTGGCTGGGCGGGACCTTCTCGGCTGTTCTGGAGAGTTCTCTAGCTTTTCGTTGACGTGGTCAACTCTGCTGGGTGGGGGGAGTTGGGGATGGGACTGGGGTGCCGTGGTACAGCTGGCTTGCTTGGTCGCAAAAAAAAAAAATCTCCTCAGGAGCCACCCAGCCAACACGGAAGAACAAAGTGAAGTTTTTTTTTGTTTCGAGATAAGGAAGTTGTATTTATTCAAGTAGTAAGGATTTATTTTCTTGCGAGTGACACAAATGAACTTCTTGAACCGTACCAGGTTTAAGTGAAAAATTGTTTCAACAAAAGTAGACAAGGAAAGTTTATGAAAGTAATTGTATTTAGACGTTCGTGCTTGACCCAGAGTTGATCTCCTCGTACAAATTGCATAACTGCCCGACCGTCCAGTCCAGTAGTCCACCTAGCAGCAACAGACAGAGCATAGAGAGTCAGAAGAGACTCATCCACCGTCACATACAATATATGGCCTCATTGGACATGAGCCAGAAAGGACACAAATTGTTCCCTTAACAACTTTGATGCCTCGTGCAGTTGTACGCATTTCGGACTGCTATTCGTTGACCTGTGCCTTCACATGTCTGACACTCACATTTCGTGAACTTTTGTTTCGGCGTTGAATCATCGATTTGGGATAAGGAGACCAGAGAGTGACGGCCCTCCTCCCCTGCGAGAGGCGCATCCTCGCCGGTCGCCGCCAGCGAGTCCCACGGCTGGCTCTGCGTGTGCGCGCCAGGTGAAAACGTATTCCCTGTCTTTCTCTCCGATAAAGCAAACTTCAATTCAAGTCACATTGCTATCCAAGACCTTCAAAGCCACCCTCTCAAAAATAATAGAAAACGAAGAAACCTTCAAAGCCACCCTCTCAGAAATAAAAAAAAGAAGAAACCTTCAAAGCAGGCTGCAGCTCCACCTCCACACCGTGGTGTGCCGTCTGCCGTTTCACCGTGAGGTAGGTCCCCACGGCAAGTATGTGGGCTCCATGTGTCAGCCACCCAACGCTCCAACCCCATTGCCCTAACCAACAATGCTTGTTTAATTTAGGGGCTTGAAAAATAGACATATGTTTATCTTGTTAATCTACCATGGAATTGAATATATCCAATGCATTTTGGCTAGGTTATACATTTTATTTGGTATTAAAAATCATATTTTATTCATATTTAACCGTCTCAATGTACCACTTTTTGAAATCTGTTTTTTTATGTAGGCTATCACACATTTGCTCAAATGCACATATATTCCTCAAAAAGAAATATTACACCTTTTATATTATCCATTAGTCAATCATAATCTCAATTGAAATAGGAAAGGAAAAAAACCGAAATAAAAAGCACGCCATACTATTGTCTTGCGGAATATTCCACTTCCTACCGGCGCCGGGGCATCTTTCTTCCTCTCCAAACCGTACGGCCTTCACGAAATGGCAGACCCGCAAATAAACGGAAACCCCAGCCCCTGTTCCAAACCCGCGAACCTTCGCTCTGCACCCCTGCCTCTGCCCGCATCGGATCCTCCTCCGTCGCCGTCGTCAAACGCGGTGTTTAACGGCGTCGCTGGCCGCTAATCCAGCCCCGTCCCGATATATAAAGGCCGAGCGGCTTCCGCAGACGCCAATCCGTTCCCCTTTCCAAAACCTCGAATCCGCAAGGGTGGGTGCAAGTGCCGTCCCCCGCCTCCCAACGGATCACCGGGGCCAAGGTAAATTGTTCTATCCCTCTAATCTCCCGTTTGTCGCATCCATCTCCCCGAATTGTTTGTGGTACCCATTTAGTCTTGCAGTACTCCTGGCTGCTACTATTGGCGTTAGATCTGTAGCGATTCGATGCTGGGAGGTGGGAACCTAGCTGATGTGAAGTTGCGGCTTGTCTTTTCGTATTTTTCTGATTCGTTATAGGCTTCCCGCCTTGAGCTCAGCTTAGTATAGAGTGGGTAGGTGGTCTCGTCTGGAGAGACGCTCTGTTTAAATTCCTTCCTTCTTTTGGGCTCAGTTTCCAGTCCTTTTCGTTCCAACCCACCTCCTGTTTCTGTAAAAAGATAGATTTCCATTTGTAACCAAACAAATTCAGGTTAGATTTCCGTTTGGAAAATACCTGTGGGTCCGATTATTAGTTAGTGTACGGGATTTGATGGGTTTATTCGGTTTCTCGCAAGCGGTTGTGCTTGTGTTAGAGATCTGTTGCTTGGATGTCTCTAGGAACGTTTTGTGTACTCTGCTTTCGACCTCTCGATCGGTTCCGTTGTTAATCGGTTCAGGATTTTTGGCGTTGCTAATCTATTCCAAGGCCTTGCCACAATTTTGTTCAATACGACAAGCTAATTCTTGATCGCGGTAGCCAATTTTGCATCTTGTCTGTTTTCATCAATTTAGTGGAACTAGGATCTAGATTTATGCGTTGCTCACCTGCTGTTTTCACATAATTTGATAACAGGGTGAGCCTTTGCCTGATTGAATCGTGTGTTTTAGTTTAACTTGCACATGTCCCTGCACTAGAATTATCAGGGAAGATGATCTGCCTATCAGTACGGACGGACGCTTCCTAGCCTCAGGTCACTAGGTATGTAGTCCATGGGCAGACCCTAAACCCTGTTTTTAATCCTTCTTCGGGCTGAGTTCCTATTTGTTTTACTTCTACTCCATTCTTTCTTTTTTTGCAAAACTCTGTGTTTCTGTTTGTAGTAATGCATTTTAGGTGCCACGGGTTCAAAAAAAGATTTGTGATTTCGTGAGTTTGATCCGTTGGAGAAAAGATTCAGGGCACTTTTTTTAGAGTTCAGTGGAATTAGTTGGTCGTAAGATCTGATTCCTTTCTTGCATGCCTTACTGCATGAACTTCATAATTCACAAAAGTCTAGATCATGGCCCTGTTTAGTTCCCGGTCACATCATCAAACTTCTAAAAATTCTCTCTCCAAACTTCACTATTCACCTATCACATCAAATGTCTCTCCTCATGCATGGAGTACTAAACGTGGGTAAATAAAAAAACTAGTTACATGGTTTTGATGTACACGACGAGATGAATCTTTTAAGCCTAGTTAGGTCATGGTAGGACAATGTTTACCACAAACAAACGAAAAGTGCCACAGTGTCCGATGTGACTTTTTCACTTTACTTTTTACCTTTTTCCAGAAACTAAACACCCATGATTGATTAACTGTGTGCAGTACTCCATCTAGCAGTTCTATTCTGTGTGTGCATCTGTTCTGAGTCGTTTGTTGCTGGCTTCAGATGCTGCAGATTTTTGTGAAGACCGTCGCCGGCAAGACCCTCGTCCTTGAGGTGGAGTCTGCTAACACTATAAGCAATGCCAAGACCAAGATCGAGAACAAGGAAGGGATTCCGCCTGACCAACAGCGTCTCCTCTTCGCCGGCAAGCAGCTCGATGACGGTCGCACGCTCACTGATTACAATATTCAGAAGGATTCCACCGTGCACCTTGTCTCCTGTCTTCGTGGCGGTGATCGTGGCCAAAATTCCATGAACATATTCGCTGGGAAGACCAACGACGATAACTTTGAGGTGGAGTGTACATGCTCCATCGCAAGCTTTAATTTGTCAACTGGATTAACTGATTTCCCTTTTTTTAAGAAACTTTGCAGTAGGTTATCCTCTTCAATTTGCGATGGACTTCTGGACAGAGATGGAGTAGTTTTGATTCCTTGGATGAGTGAATTTCTTATGCGTTGTGAAATAACAGATATATGTAGTTGTTGTAAGAAGCTAACGGTTCGAGCAATTTCTTTTTCTTGTTAGGTACCTATATAGCCCCTCACGGAGAAACATCATAAAATTCTAACACTTCAAATTTCAAAATCTGTTTGTTTTATATGTTTAAAATACAAATTTCATTCGAAAGATAATAATTTGAATTTCACAAAAACACCAATGTTTACAAGGATATTTTGAGTTGTGTATTACGTTTTACAAATCCTAAGAAGTTGAAATACGAAATTTCTAATTCAAATATCAGGAACACGTCTTTCAAAAAAAAAATATATACCCCATGTCTCCATCATAACTTTTTCGCGAAAAAAAGAAAAGAAGCACAGCTAAGGACACTGCCATGCGATTCAATTTTTGGCCCACGTACAACAAGTTGGCTACTTGGAGGACCGAACGCAGTTTACATTCCTACATGGGCCGGTAGGAAAAGGCCCGGCTTAGTTTGGATCTAAGTGGTTTCTCAGGCCTACAAAGAATTCGGGTCACTTTAGCCTTTAGGCCATGGTGTGCTGACCACTAGGTGCCTAAGCTCAGCCCATTACTGTAGCCTCTTGGACAGCCCATCCTGAGCTGATTTTGGGCCTTTTTACACCACTCGTGTTTTTTTTCCTTCCGGAGGTTTCTTGCACTGAAGCTTGCACTTTCGAGTTTCGATGTAAGCAAGCATGACCAAAAAGATTTTACAATCTACCACATGTGTGCGCAGGTTAATGCTGAAGAGGGCCTAGTCGGAGTGGTTGGCCCGGGAGAGGTTGCCGCCGCCGCTGGCGACGGCGGCGCTGAACGCTGGCGCCAAGAGGACCTTCGTCAGTTCCTGGGAGTGGCCGTCTCTTCGCTGGCCGGGACAGCACTAGCCTCCGGCGCTGCAACTCCGGCGGCAAGCTTTGCACTGTTCCTGGCGCTCATTGGTGGTCTCTTCGTCGCCGCCATGCCAATGTCCCGCCGTCGCAACATGCAGTAAGTAAGTACCCAATGATGGTTGATGATATCGCGAGACATCGGAACAGTTTGGGTGTCAGTGTCAGTGACTCAGTCCAGGCAGTGTCAGATGGAGGTTCCTCGTATTCAGTTCCAGGTGGTTATACTCTGTTTAGCTCCTCGTTCGTCGGTGCTTCTTCCACTGCCTTGCTGGCTGTACCTCCACGGTGACACTTGCAGTAGTTTCAGAGAAATAGCGAACTGGTGTCACTGAATTTGTACCATGCCTTGTAATGTTGTTCTCTGTATTGGCGTGCTTCCATTGCGCCGTTGAAGCCAAGCCGTGTGTTGTCCAAGGACCATCCAGATGTAAACAGCTCCATTCCGCAAAATAGATGCCAAGTTTCAAATTCGTTATGTGCTAGTACCAATTCATTCGCAATTAATGACGTTCTAGAAATTTGAAAGCAGGCCAAAAATTTTCGTCTAAACATCACATAAATAAAAACAGAGGGAGTACTGGTATGACCGTATGAGGATGGGGCAGCACTAGCCACACCCGTTCTCTTCAGCCCGATCAACCGTTGGCTCAGCTGAACGAAGGGAGGGACTCGTTCGCCTGACCTCTGAGGCTCTGACATACGATGGTTGATGTCTAGGCAAAGAGGCGGTGGCAGCGAGGGAGGAGCTTCGGTTGGAAGTCCGGGAAGCGATACGTTCAACTACAAGCACTGGCGGATTTGTATTCTAGTTTAGTTGCCTGTATGTGTAGTTTGGATTGATTGGATTCAAGCACTTCGCCACATGTTCGAGTGGGACGTCAGACTTTCAATGGTTGGGCTTTTACCACTTTTAGTTCGATTCCTTTCTTTGGATTCTGGATGATGATCCAAAGAGTCCCACTAGGATCTGATCCCGATCCTGCGGAGAACATTCCCTCTTCCTCGTACGCACGGGCACCAACTCTTGTTAGTAAGCAGTGGATGCCCTCCCGAGTTGACCTCGACGCTCACATCTGACCACGAACACGTCGTATCGCACCCTCTGATGCGTGCCACGCGTCCCTCACTCCTCAGGACTCAGTTCAACCCCTACCGGACCGCGCCACCCAACCTCTCTCAACTTGCATGTTCATATTATAGCCTAGTGCCTAAGGATGGAAATAAAAAAAATAGTTATCCGAATTATCCGGTATTATTCGTTAAAACATAAATATGAATATATTTATTTTAATATGGTAAGTAAAGTGAATATATCGAAATTCGTTTTTAATATCTGAATTCGTATCCATATTCGAAATAAATGTGGGTATGGATGAAATATCCGAAACTATACTCATCTGTATAGAATAAACACATATTCAAACCATACTATAACTATATTATTTTAATTGAGTTTGAAACTAATATATTATCTGTATAAATTACACCTAAATACTTTATTTTACTTATTTTATTAATACAAATTGTTTTATATGTTTTATTTAAATATTAATTTTATTAAAAAAATATTTTTAACAAATGATTCTTGTGTCTACGTATACTATGTTTAATCTTTATTTATATATTTCATGATAATATTATTTTTAGAACTATG
>OAMR01000013.1:1598046-1615507 GCA_900205405.1 Echinochloa crus-galli | reverse complement strand
GTTCGTCGGTGCTTCTTCCACTGCCTTGCTGGCTGTACCTCCACGGTGACACTTGCAGTAGTTTCAGAGAAATAGCGAACTGGTGTCACTGAATTTGTACCATGCCTTGTAATGTTGTTCTCTGTATTGGCGTGCTTCCATTGCGCCGTTGAAGCCAAGCCGTGTGTTGTCCAAGGACCATCCAGATGTAAACAGCTCCATTCCGCAAAATAGATGCCAAGTTTCAAATTCGTTATGTGCTAGTACCAATTCATTCGCAATTAATGACGTTCTAGAAATTTGAAAGCAGGCCAAAAATTTTCGTCTAAACATCACATAAATAAAAACAGAGGGAGTACTGGTATGACCGTATGAGGATGGGGCAGCACTAGCCACACCCGTTCTCTTCAGCCCGATCAACCGTTGGCTCAGCTGAACGAAGGGAGGGACTCGTTCGCCTGACCTCTGAGGCTCTGACATACGATGGTTGATGTCTAGGCAAAGAGGCGGTGGCAGCGAGGGAGGAGCTTCGGTTGGAAGTCCGGGAAGCGATACGTTCAACTACAAGCACTGGCGGATTTGTATTCTAGTTTAGTTGCCTGTATGTGTAGTTTGGATTGATTGGATTCAAGCACTTCGCCACATGTTCGAGTGGGACGTCAGACTTTCAATGGTTGGGCTTTTACCACTTTTAGTTCGATTCCTTTCTTTGGATTCTGGATGATGATCCAAAGAGTCCCACTAGGATCTGATCCCGATCCTGCGGAGAACATTCCCTCTTCCTCGTACGCACGGGCACCAACTCTTGTTAGTAAGCAGTGGATGCCCTCCCGAGTTGACCTCGACGCTCACATCTGACCACGAACACGTCGTATCGCACCCTCTGATGCGTGCCACGCGTCCCTCACTCCTCAGGACTCAGTTCAACCCCTACCGGACCGCGCCACCCAACCTCTCTCAACTTGCATGTTCATATTATAGCCTAGTGCCTAAGGATGGAAATAAAAAAAATAGTTATCCGAATTATCCGGTATTATTCGTTAAAACATAAATATGAATATATTTATTTTAATATGGTAAGTAAAGTGAATATATCGAAATTCGTTTTTAATATCTGAATTCGTATCCATATTCGAAATAAATGTGGGTATGGATGAAATATCCGAAACTATACTCATCTGTATAGAATAAACACATATTCAAACCATACTATAACTATATTATTTTAATTGAGTTTGAAACTAATATATTATCTGTATAAATTACACCTAAATACTTTATTTTACTTATTTTATTAATACAAATTGTTTTATATGTTTTATTTAAATATTAATTTTATTAAAAAAATATTTTTAACAAATGATTCTTGTGTCTACGTATACTATGTTTAATCTTTATTTATATATTTCATGATAATATTATTTTTAGAACTATGGATAAAATAAATTAGTACGTGTTAATGGTTAACAAGAGACAATAAAAAATCCGAATCTAAACCTATCTAAATTTATATCTATATTGAAAATAAAATACGCTAAAGGATACTAACTAAATCTGATTCCATACTATCCGAATCCCTTGTCAGCGTTCGGCAGCGGCCGCCCCCGACTCCCCGTGGGAACCCATTCCTTTCTTGTCTCTCCCCACTTTTCCAGTGTCCCCCTCTCGTACCGTGCCGTTGCGCCAGCACAGCGTAACGCGTAAGTTATCCGTTAGTTGCCCCGTCTGCCTCAGGCTCAGTGTCTCACGCCCTCACCCCCGTCGGTCGCGCACCTTTTGCAGCTCGCCCCCCCCACAAATCGCCAATTATTCCCGGTCTCACCCGCCTCACCCGGTCGCTCGCGCAACTTTTGCACCTCGCCCCCTGCACAAGTCGCCAATTATTCTCGGATGCGTACGCAGAGCGGAAGCGGATACCGCCGGGCTTCTTCCGTTCTTCGGTCCCTCTTGCCAGCCTCTCTGAAAAGCCTTCCATTCAACAAATCGACGGCGGAGAACCCTTCTTTTCCTGCCTTTCAGGCTGCGCTGGTTGCTCACCAAAATTCAGTTTAAAAATTAGGATCGTGGAGCGCGGCCGCTATAAATAGCACATCAATCCCAACCCCTTTCTTCGTATCCCCTATTCCCCTTTCCACCCGAGGGAGAAGTGGCGGGAGGAGAGGAACCGCGGTAGAAGCTTACCGGGCCACCGGCTCCCGGGTTTTCAAGGTAGTCGATCTATCCCCCTCTACCTTAATCCCATCTCGCCTGCAGCCCACATCCAGTCCCTTGGCTTGTGGTACCTTTCGACTGCCCCCTTTGGGATCTCGAATCTTCGCCCGGCCCGCGGGGAACCTAGGACTATAGCTGCTTGGGATCTGTAGTTTCGATGCTGGAAAGCTGGCTGAAGTTAAGTTGTCGCTTATTGTTTTGTCGTCTCAACGTTTGTCTCCGTTCTAACGAACGGAAACAGAGTGCCCCGCTTATCGATCTGTTGGTCTACCATGTCTCAGAATTTTTGCTGCGATGTTTTGGGAATTCGTTCCGGATTCCGTGGAATTCATTTATTCAGAAGCTAGTATTAGTGAGCACTGCCAAAAATCTGGAGCCACAGGTTAAATCTTATTGGATGAAATTTTGCAACCCATGGGCGCCTTTTTGTCAATTTCTTTTTATTGGATTTCTGTGTGCCTAATGTGGTCAATCAAAACAAGTGTCAGGGTTGACTTTTTCTTGATGAACTGACATGTTTTAGTTTACATCATCTTACACATGTCCCTGTACCATAAATATCAGGGACAATCATATGCCTTATTATGGTGTTTTCATAATTTGTGTGTCTAGTTGATCCAGTTAGTTTATATGCCTTACTATGGTGTTTTGATAATCTGTGTGTCTAGTTGATCCAGTTAGCTTATCGCCAGTACAGTAACTGCTGCCATAATACTTGCCTTTCATGTGTTCCTGGCATTCAGTTTCTTGCATATTTCAGGGGTTCAGGGTTTACTCTGGAATAACTATATGGATTAGCTCTCACAAATATGGCCTGTTGCTCTTCAATTTGTGCTTCTGCTGCTCTTTGGCTTTAACCTTCTGTATTTTATGGTATGCACTTGATCCTGTTTCGCGTGCCTTTTATTTTAGATGTTTGCAAACAGCATACTACTACATAATGGTAGTGTGGTGTTATGAGCTGAGTGTCTGAATCTGCACATGTTGTGACACAAGATTTTCCTTGTCACATTTTTCTCTTTCCCTCCTGCTGATGTGAAATGCCTGGCTGTTCGCCCCAGCTATGAAAGTAACTGATGATATATATATTTTTATCTTCTATGAAGCAAGAGAAATATCCAATATTTCAACTTTGATTTGGTATTTGTCCTATATCTGAAACATTCAGATGAATTTGGATACTTGTTAGTTCTGAACTTTCAGATTTGTTTGAACTTCTTTCCTTTTAAACATGTGGATTCCATTGTTTCTTTTTCAAAAGCTAGACTACAGTTCCGTTGAGATCATGTAGTCTTTTTTTCCTGAAAAAAGCAAACCAGGCTGGGATAGTCGATGTTAATCCTTAATCAAGGAAAGTTGCAACATTAGGATGTTCCTTTTCAGTCCAGTGGAATTAGTTGGTATTAATATATCGTTTTCTTTATCGGATATCTTATTGTTTGAACTCTGAATAACAAGGTATTGACAGTTCTTATCAAAAAGAAAACACGCACACACAAGGTGTTAGCAGCCAAATGCCCAAATCTCAGGGTGTGCTTTGCCTGATTAACTCATGGGTCTTAGATCATCTTACTCATATCCCTGAACCAAAAATATCAGGGTGATCTTTGCCTGAGTAATAAGCATGTATTGAACTATCTGAATGTTCAAGTGTACTTTGTTGAGTTGTCTGCTTGATCCGATCGAGTTACCTTATCTCCCCTGCAACCACTGCTTCCATGATACTTTCCTTTCTTGTCTTCCTGATATTTATACTTTGGCTATTTATGGGGTTCAGGGTGTACTACAGAGCAGTTGTTTGCAGCAGTTCATCCTGATGTCCTAGCTTCTCTTCAAGTTATCTGCTCCTCTTTGGTTTTCAGTTTTGACTTGGCTATTTTTGTATTTGATCCTGCTTTGCACCCTGCTTCTTTTTTCATTTTAGATGTTTGACAACTACGTACTACTACAACGTAATGCTTGAGTTACGTTTATAACTACTGCATAATGCTAGAGCTGCGGTTACTGAATGATTGTATCCATGTGTTCAGTAGCACATGATTTCCCATGTCACATTTTCCCGTCCCTCACTTGTAATGTGAAATACTTGGCTGTTAGTCCTACCTATGAAAGTAGATAGAAGATGCCTTTTATCTTCTATGCGACGATAAATGTCCAATTGATTTCGTATTCATCCTGTATTTAAAACTTTAAAAGGAATATGAATGCTAGTTAATTCTGAACTTTTAGTTTTGTTTAAACTTTTACATTTGTGGGTTTCATTGTTAACTTATTCAAAATCTTACTACAGTTTTCCTGAGGTTATATAGTCAAATGATACTTCTTGTTGAAGGATAAACTACAATATTAGGGTGCTAACCTTTCCTGTTCAGAGGAACTAGTTGATCCTAAAAATGATTTTCTTGGTTGCGCACGTTATTGTTTGTAATCTCAATAACAAGATGTTGGCACTTGGCAGTCATATTTCAAGGTGATTGGGTGAACTTCTGCGTGATTGACTCACATGTTTCAAATAACTTGACCATATTCCGAAATTAAACAAGTTAGGGTCTTATTAGGGGTGATCTCACTTGCTTGATCAGTCAGCTTCTATTTTGAGTTACCAATCTGTATGATGAAGCTTGTTTTATACTTGCATATTTAATTGGTCCATTAGCTTGTACCTACTGGCAGCTTGGCATGTTGTATTTTGGAATTCATGGAGTGCTTCTGAACTGTCTCTACTTTGACTAATATTGCTTTGGAAAATTCCTGCTACTGTTAATACTAGAATTGTGGTTATGAATTGAATGATCTGAGTCTGCTAGAACTTGCTTTCAGTGTATTAGGTTTCCCTAATCATTTTCCAGTCTTTCCTGTTTCCCATGTGTGCTTTAGAATTAGAACACCTAGCCATGAACCCGTGCGCCAAGAACATTTTCCAGCACATTTTTTGGAGGAATGAAAAAAAATACTATCTGTATCAAACTGTCAATTATAACTTTCAAGTTGAATCTAAATACTTCCAGTTCCAAAACTTCTGTATGATTTGAGAAATGAAAGCGCTCAATTTTGCACTCCTGGAATTGGAAAAATATCTGAAGTAGTAGCACTTCAACAAATATAGAATCCACTTTTTACTTCATTTTGTTTGTTCTTTAGAATGAAATATCTGGATTTGGACTTGGATCTCACAATTTTCATGGATTCCAGCTTCTACCTCCATCTTTAGATTTCTCACTCAAGAAATTTTGTACTTCCAACTCAAAAAAATGAATTTCACATTGGCTTGTCGCTTGAAATGTTGTTGACCGAAAAGAACTACCTTTAAAACTGTTAGTCATAGAACTTTACCTGCTCTATGTGCATATGTTGTTCCTGTTTACAGCACAAAAGTTAGAATTAGAAGTATCCTTTAGCAATGTCCATAAGTTTCTCACAATAAAATTCCTTATCTGTAGATGCAGATCTTTGTGAAGACCCTCACCGGGAAGACCATCACTCTCGAGGTGGAGTCATCTGACACAATCGACAATGTCAAGGCAAAAATTCAGGATAAGGAGGGAATTCCACCGGACCAGCAGCGGCTTATTTTTGCTGGCAAGCAGCTTGAGGATGGGCGCACGCTCGCTGACTATAACATTCAGAAAGAGTCTACTCTGCATCTCGTCCTCCGGCTCCGCGGCGGCCACAACAACCACCCTGAGGTAGTCGTCTCACAGGACCCTCAGTAGTCACTAGTGTTAATATCTCGTTTGATTTACTTGTTTTGCGGATCCGGTCATTTTTTTTGTTTAACCTTAGTTTTGAAGAAACTGACAGGAGCGATGTCCCTTCTCTTTAATCCTAGGAAGTGCAGAAGGTTTTAGAAAGCCTCAAGGTGACTTTGTTCTCACTTCTCAGTAAGAACAACTAAAAAAACAGTTACTCCGTAGAAGATAAAAGGGCTCGAGAGAGAAAAAAAAATCCAGTTAGAAGCTAATAGCTCGACATAATGATGTACATGTATGTTTAGCAGTGCAACGTCCTCGTACTCAGTACTATAACCAGGCTGCAGCGTCAGCTTTGTTGAATATGCGAGGTTCCACAGGTGTGGCCGAGACATCGTCGTCTCATTGAGGGTTTGTGGTCACAAACTTTCTCAACATTTTTGTTTTCAAGTCCGATTCAGTCAGCTGAAATCGCCTGAGACCAGTTGATGGAAGCGTTGTGAAGAGCAGGGATCGAGGTGATTGCGCATGCCACCAACCCAAGTTGCCCAACTAGAATCGGAGAAATTATTAGGGTCAGGGTTTGGGTAGGGTCCGGAATAAGGGGGGCGCGATTGAATTAGAGGCCAGGTGAAAATTGTACGATATTATTTGTTTGTATTCGATTGGAGGGGTTTATATCCGTTTGAATCTGAATTCAGATAGTTAGTATCTGTCACCGATCTGAATCCGAATACAAAAAGCTAAATATTTAGATATTTAGAATGTCGATATCCATTCGTATCCGATGTATCAGTCCATATTCGATCCGTTTTCATCCCTAATTAGAGAGAACAGAGTGAACAACAGCCCATTTAACATGCTGGCCCACTATCATTTCACATCACATAGATAAACACGCCCAATGGGCCACATGCGAATGACCATCGAATCGAAATATTCGGTTCTTGTCTACACAGGCCCAATCCTACTCCCTCTGTCCCTTAATATATGTCGCCATTGGTTTTCATGCCACGATTTAGATTCGATTCGTAGAAAATACGTGCAATATTTTAATCTTCAAATAAATTTATTAAAAAACTAGATTCAAATATCTATCTAATGATATATATTATGTACTATAAATATTAATATATATTTTTATATATTTGATCAAAAATGTTTCTCGGGAAGCGAGAACGACATACATTTAGGGACGGAGGGAGTAGTTTGTAATCCCAATTACAGAATCGAGAACAGCAATATGCAGAAAGAAGCTCCACACAGAGGACCCACATATCTAGGCACCTCAGCATTGGTGAAGGCTACAGCCTACAACGCCAGCGACCAGCATTTAAATCCTAGTGGCCATGATTTTTTTTTCATTGAACACGCTATAGGTGCAGATGCATACTTCATATATAAATGTAATCCTACAACTATGGACACCTTCGTGCCAACTGATTTTGAAATTAATGAAGTCATCACAATCATCTCATTGTCAATGGCCCTTTTTATGATAAATTCAGAAAAAATATAAATACAGTATGAGTAGATTTCACCATAAAAAATCTTTTAAAATTTATGGCTCTTAAAGTCGCTAGTTAGCTGGTTGAAATTTTGCGTTCGGTAGCGGTGGATACAATCCCAGTAAGTAGTAGCCGCAAACCATGTCGTGTCTGGCATTTATACATGATTTGTCATGACACATTGAGGCTCTTCATAAAACAAACACTAACCGGAAAGACTCATGTTTCGAGATGAAAAAGGAAATAAGGCCCATCAAAAAATTCAAATATTTAGGACCTCTAAAAAATAAATATTAAGTTTTTTATAAGAAATAAATACTAAGGTTTAAAAAATGTCACAACAAATAAGGAAGGAAGAAGAGTCCGAACAAAAAAAACAGATAGAAAAAAGAGGGCGAGAGACAAAATATTGTGGACTGGCAAAATGGTTGAGCTTGCTGGGCCGATCACAGATAGGAGAAGACACAGAAGCCCAGCATAGAACTAGGCTTTCGCTTGTTTCGCCCCAACATTGTTTTGGGCCCAAACACGTTTTTGCTTCTTTACTGCTGCTGTGTGCTAAAAAAAAATCTTTCTTTCCACCTTTTTCTCTTTCCCCCCTATGAATCTGGCTAGGAGATTATAACAATTGGCACTTGGTGTTTTTCCTGTGATGCTGTGAATTATAGGCTGGGGAATCCCATATTCCCATCCAGCAGAGCTACTACTTGTGCTTCCAATAAAAAGCAACACCAAAACGATCTTCCTAATCTACACATTCATGCATGCAGGTTGTTGCTGAACGCCTGCACAAAGAGGGCCTTCAAGTCCTGGGAGTATCCATCGCCTCTGTGGCCGTGACAGGGCTCGCCACCGGCGCTGCAACTCCGGCGGCAGGCTTTGGACTGTTCCTGATGCTGCTGGGCGGCCTCTCCCTCGCCATCATCCCAGTGCTCCGTCGTGGCCGCGGCATATAGCAAGTTCTGATGCGGTTTTGGGTTAGTGGTGTGTCGTGTTGAGTCCGATGAGGATTTATGTGTCCGCTTAAGAACTTTCAGCTACTCTGGTTTACGTCCTCGGTTATTGGTCCATTGCCTTGATGTATCGCCACTGTGGTATTTGCAGTAGTTTCAGAGTAATATCAAACTGGTTTCACTAGTTCTTGCTAGCTCGTATCGTATTGCTCTGTGTTGGTGTGGTTCGATTTCGTTCTTAAGGCCAAGCTGATGTTGTCCAAGGACTGGATCTATCAATCGGAAGTGGTACGAGGATGGGGCACCACTTAGCGACACCCTGCTTGTCCATCCCCACCAGTCGTTGGCTCGGGTGGATGAAAGAAAGAATCCATACGTTTTTTTACACTAGCAAAGGCACGTGTGCGCACGCACATGTATAAATATATGCCCACGCACATGTATAAATATAAAATAAATTAAAGATAACATGTAAAGATGCTTTCTAGCTGGTTGCACGTGCGCACGTACGTGTGTATATAGAGCTTTAGCCATTCTCAAATTTAGAGGCACATTATTTTTTGATGAGTTAGTTGGTCTTTATTTATATGAAGAAAAACTCTTCAATCTTTTGTCTATTAGCAATACGGGATAATTGTGTGCACGTGTGGGGAGGTAGGGGCCCACCTGGCCGGAGGTGGGTACGCGCGGGACGTTGGATGAAAAAAGTTTTGCGGAGGATGAACTAAAAGTGCCTGGAACATTCAATTTTTTCTTGTTTTCTTGTGTTTCTTGTTCTCCTTCCCTCTCCAAAACCCGACAGGTGGGTCCCCTGTGAGGGGGTGGGAGTGTGTTTTTTTTGTAGAAATCGTTTTCAATTCTCTAGGATCCTTTTAGTATAGATAAAAGGAAAAAAGTTCGGGCTTCACTCTTTTTTAAAAAAGGGATCGATCCATTATTACAGGACACATGGACCGCAAGTCTTGATCTAAGTAGTAAAAAGTTTAAATGCCAATCCAAAAACTAAAGAACCATCCATTATCCGAAAAGAAACGTAGTGCCTCCATCTCAAAGCGTCAACATGCTTTGATGATAAGGCACCGATCATTCTCTCTTCGCAGCAATTTAGTCCACAACCGGAGCCAGTATGTTCCCTGAATATTACCTACGAACAAGGTTTTGATCGGTATTTATCAAACACCACTTCATTTCTAAATGTCCAAATAGCCCAACCTTAGATCTGGTTTGTGACCCCTCTGTTTTATCCATTCATTAAGCAAATTTGTGATACTACTTGGAGGTGAAATTTCAAGCGTGTCATTGGGACCCATATGCATGAGTCGAGAGGAACAGCGATCGCTTCATACTCGATCTTGGATGATGTATCGTGAATCATATGAAGTAAAAGGAGAACAAGTGGATATAACAGAGACCATATTCAATTCTTTGCTGGCAAGTAGGTTTTGACACGACAAATAAAATGAAGCAAACCATGACGTCGACACACTGGGCAAACAAGCTTCTTCCTTTGTTTTTTTTGAAGAAGTAATTGCAGGATGGGAGAATGTCCAACGCGAGCCAAGGCCGTCAGCTTGCGCGACAAAGCTATGGTGGTGTCCGTCGTACACCGCTCCAAGGCCGTCGGGGAGCAGGCCGTCGTTCTTTGGTAGCATGGCGGAGGGCAAGGAGCTCCGTGGTTGACGTGGACGTGGCGTCGGACCCGTTCGACTGATCTCTCGCATCCCTCCCAACGCCGGCACGCCACGTGGCGGGCCGTGACTTTTCTATGCGCGTGCGTGCGGAGGGGTGGAACCAATCCGAGCATGCCACGGAAGCCTCCTCTGGGCTACCAGCTTTCACGAGGAGGGCCCACGTACGGCTGCTTTCACATCCGCTATCCACCAGCAGCAGCCAACGGTTCGTGCGGGTGTGCGGCGACGCCGTACGTGGCGGACCCACCCGCCGACGCCGTCGCGAACACATGACATGCCGAACGGCCCGACGAGCGAATTTCGTGGGCGTTCGTTTTCACGCGGCTGGCAATCCTTTCTTGTCGTCGGCTCGTCGCTCATCTGACCTCACTACTGGGTAGTACTAGCAGCGGCAGCGACGTGGACTGGTCGTGGGAGGCAACGGATATGGCTGCGTTGCGGGCCTGCTTCGCCTTGCTCTCTTGCCGATCCAAGCATGCAATTGCTCGACCAAAGCTCGCCCCGCATGTCAAATCTGTGCATATGATCAAAAAATAAGTTTCTGGAATTTTATTGGTTGTTTAAATGTGCAAGTTGGCTGCTTCACCGCATCATCCATTCACTAATGCATCAGCACAATCAGATAGTAGTTGTCACAAATAAGCATTCAAAATCCTGCAAATAGTGTGCTTTACAAAGATTCTTCTTCGTTAGCTACTTTCACGAAATTGGAATTTAAGGGTGCGATTGGCTGCCTGATTCCCAACCGGGCCACGCTCTCTGCGTGCAACGTGCAGCAGTGACCGGGCCTGGCTGGCGCGAGCATGGAAGCTGCACGATACCAGAGAGTAGCGGTGCGAGATAAATGCATCAGCAGGACAACCAATCACTTTCTCGCCGTGTCCAAGCTGCAGGCTAACAGGTAACCAAAAAGTGACTTTGCATCAACCGAGCCTGGCTAGAGAGAGCATGGTTCACCTGTGCGAGCCAGGATAAGTTTGACCTGAAAACCAATCAGACCCTAAGTAAATCACGGTGGGAACACTGCTGGCTTGCTGCACGCCAAAAATAAGATCCATCCTATACGAGAGGTGTCTAAGTTAAAAAAAAAATCCCGGGAGGAGACGACGACGATGCGGATGCGTGTGAACTGCGGAAATGTCAATACCTTGCGAGCGGACGAATGCGACCGCGCGTCCGCGACGCACCGGCGGCCGGCCGCGAGTCCTCTCACCCGGACCGGACGCAGCGCACGCAGGACGGAGGGAGCGCGGCACCGGCGGTGAGGCACAGGCATAGCTTACCACCAAGCCTTCGGACGCGTTACCGCAATAGGGCAGCAATATCGACCCAATCCAGCGTGGGCTGTGCTTAGTTCTAAAAAGTAGATTGGAAATTTTGGTGAAAATGTCACACCGGACACTGTAGCGCATTGTATCATTTTTCGTTTGTTTGTGGTAATCTTTGTCCTACCATGACCTAACTAGGCTCAAAAAATTCGTCTCGTCGTGTACATCAAAACCATGCAACCGGTTTTTTTATTTACCCATATTTAGTACTTCATACATGAGGAGATAGGTGAATAGTGAAGTTTGGAGAGAGAATTTTGGGAAACTTTTGGAACTAAACACAGCCATGGTGGCCATCGCGTGCACAGCAGGTGGTGAGAGGTAACCCTGCCGGGTGGGGATTGGATCGTGGAGCCTCCTCTATAAATTTGGAGCCCCCCGACACGACCGTGCGGCGGGCGGCTTCGGGATAATCCATCGCATTGTCTTCCAATCCCCTTCCTACGCGAGAGAGGCGCAACCGGCTTCCGGATTTTAAGGTATATATAATCGATCCGATCTGATCTCGCCATAATCCCATCTCCCTGCAGGCCGCACCCAGTTAATTTGATCCTTGGCTTGCTGTTACCTTGCCGATTGCCCCCTTTCGGATCTGGAATCTAGGTCTGGTTATATTGTCTCAACATTTCTCTCCGTTCCAGTTCTAATTCAGTTCGGTTCTGTCCTGTTCTGTTAATACTTTAGTCTTCCTCTCTGATTTATACTATCAAAGCTTGAAATCACAGAGTACGTAGACCATGGGTAGTACTGTAGTAGTCTGATTCTATTCCATTCGCTTCCCAGAGCCCCTACTTTGCCGTAGAAGCAGGATTTTTGTTTCTAACTAATGGAAATAGGGCACCCCAGTCTGAAAAGGATTAATCTGTTGGTTCCTGAATTTCTTGGGTTCACAGCGGTAGTGCTTGTGCTCAGGGATATGTCGCATGTGATGTTTTGCGAATTTGTTCTGGAGCCCCTGTGCTTTCGGTCTGTAGTTAATTTGTTCTGATGTAATGTTTTGGGAATTTGTTCTGGAGTCCCTGTGCTTTCGATCTGTAGTTAATTTGTTCTGAAGCTATTAGAGAGCTGTGCACCACTGTCACGAGATAAATCTTAATCAATTCAATTTTGTACAACCGATGTGTGTGTATTTTTGTCACTTCAGTTTGATTGGATTTCTGCGTGCCTAATGTTTGGTCACTCAATAACAAAGTCATACACACAAATGTCAGGTTCAACTTTCGCCTGGTTAACTGGCATGTTTAGTTTACATCAACTGATACATATCCGAGATTAACTGATCACTACACATCCTTGATTAGCTGACATGTTTTCATCCTGCTTTGCACACTGCTTTATCCAATATTTTAACTTTGATTTGGTATTCATCCTATATCTGAAACATTCAGATGAATTTGAGTGCCTGTTAGTTCTGAACTTTAAGCTTTGACAGGGAATAGTTGATGCTAAAACTTAATCAAGGAGAAGTTGGAATGTTAAGATGTTTATTTTTTTTCCAGTCAAGTGGGATTTATTGGTCTTAATATCTTGTTCTCTTTGTTGCAAACCTTATTGTTTGAACTCTTAATAACAAGTTGTTGGCAGTCAAATGTCATTGTGAACTTTTGCGCGATTAACTCGTGGGCCTTTGATCATCTTACTTATATCCCTGAACCTAAAATAATAGGGGCAATCTTTTCCTGAGTAGTAAAGCATGTGGTTAACTATCTCTATGATCAAGTGTGTTTTGTTGATTGCGTGCTTAATTCATACATCTAGTATACCTCCCTGCTGCCATGATATGATGATAATACACGTTTTCTTTTCTTCCTGATATTTATATCTTGGCTATTTATGGGGTTCAGGTTCAAGCTGTCCTCCCATTGCACTTTGGCTTTCAGCTTTGACTTCTATTTTTTGCATTTGGTCCTGCTTTGCAACCTGCTTCTTTTTCATTTTAAAAGTTTGCAAACTGCATACTACTAAATGCTAGAGTGGTGGTTACTAAATGACTGAAGCACATGATTTCCCATGTCACTTTTTCCTTCCCTCACGTGTAATGTGAAGCACTTAGCTGTTCGTCCTAGCTATGAAAGTAACTAGATGATGCCTTTTATCCTCTGTGCGACAGTAAATGTTCAATATTTCAAATTTTGATTTGGTATCCATCCTATATTCAAAACTTGGAAATGAATATGAATATTAGTTACTTCTGAACTTTTAGTTTTATTTGAACTTTTACATCTGTGGATTCATTGTTAATTTATTCAAAATCTTACTACAGTTTTGATGTGATTGTATAGTGAATGCTACTTCTTATTGAAGGATAAGCTATAACATTAGGGCGCTCACAGGAACTAGTTGATCTTAAAATATGGTTGTGTTGGCAGTCATATGTTAGGATGATTGGGTGAACTTTTGCCCGATTGACTCACATGTCTCAAATTAACTGTCCAATATCCTTGAATTAAACATGTCAGGGATGATATCTGCTTGCTTGATTAGTCAGCTTCTCTTTTGAGTTATTAATCTGTATGATGAAGCTTGTTGTTGACTTTAGTATTTAATTGGTCTATAAACTTTTACCTTCTGGCAGCTTGGCATGTGATATTTTGGATGTCACGAAGTGGTCCTGTGGGTATTTGGTATTAATAAATTTTAATGTTTTCTTTATTTTGAGTAACATTGCTTTGGAAAATGTGTGCTGCTGATAGTTTGAGAATTGTGGTTATGGTACGGGTCTGCTACTATGTGCTTTCGGTGTATTTGATTTCCTGCATCACTTTTGCTGTCTCTCCTGTCTTCCTGATGTTTATATCTTGGCTATTTATGGGGTTCAGGTTGTACTACAGAACAATTGTTTGCAGCAGTTGATCTTGATGTCCTAGCTCCTCATCAAGCTGTCTGTCCTTCTGCTGATCTTTGATTTTCAGTTTTGACTTGCTATGTTTTATAATTTGCAACGGAACCTACTTTGCACACTGATTCTTTTTCATTTTTTTTCCGTTTTAGAAGTCTTAAAACTGCATATTACTACCACACAATGCTAGACTGGCAGTTACTGAATGACTGAATCCACGTTTGTTGTAGCACAAAATTTCCTATGCCACATTTTTCCTTCCCTCACGTGTAATATGAAACACTTGGCTGTTCTCCCTCTATATTAAAGTAGCTAGATGATGCTTTTTATCTTCTATGTGACAATAGATATCTAATATTTCAAATTTTGATTTGTTATTCATCCTATATTTAAAACTTTGGAATGAATATGAATACTAGTTAGTTCTGAATTAGTTTTGTCGAGGTTGTATAGTAAATGCTACTTTGATAAGCTACAATATTAGAGTGCCGATTTTTCCTTATTCAGAGGAACTAGTTGCCCTGAAATATTTTCTTTATTGCGCACTTTATTGTTTGAAAACTAAATGGCAAGATGTTGGCAGTCACTGGTGATTGGGTGAACTTTTGCATGATTTTCTTACATGTTTCCAATTCAAAGTGTCCTTTAGCAATATCCATAAGTTTCTCACAATAAATTTTCTTGTCTGTAGATGCAGATCTTTGTGAAGACCCTCACTGGGAAGACCATCACCCTCGAGGTGGAGTCATCTGACACAATTGACAATGTCAAGGCGAAAATTCAGGATAAAGAAGGAATTCCACCGGACCAGCAGCGGCTTATCTTTGCTGGCAAGCAACTTGAGGATGGGCGCACCCTCGCTGACTACAACATTCAAAAAGAGTCCACCCTGCATCTCGTCCTCCGTCTCCGCGGCGGCCTACAGATTGCCATCAACAACAACCCCGAGGTGTAGTCGTCTCACAGGACCCTCAGTAGTCACTAGTGTTAATATCTCATTTGATTTACTCGTTTAGTGGATGCTCGGCATATTTTTAACTTTTCCTTTCGAAGAAACTGGCAGGAGCGCTGTCACTTCTATTTATAGTACCTAGGAAGTGTAGAAGTTTTTAGAGTAGCCTCAAGACAACTTTGTTCTCACTTCTCAGTAAGAACAATTTTGTGCAACATCCTCATACTCAGTACTGTCGGTAACCAGGCTGCATCTTCAGCTTCGTTGAATATGTGAGCTTCCACAAGTGTGGCCAAGACATCGTTGTCTCATTTTGAGGGGTTGTTGATACAAACTTTCTGAATAGAAGCCATAACCTAAATGCCAAAATCAAAGTGGGTTATGGCATGAGTACATGTACAATGCTGTGATGGAACTGTAAGGGTGGCCATGGAAGTGGAGAGTGGAGAATAGGGTCGTAGGTGTTAGCACGACCAAAATTGGAGGTGGTAGGGTTACTGTATGGGTATGAGTAGGGGCGGCAATGGAATTGGAGGAGGATGGAGCTTAACGAGAGTGGTCAGTGGCAGTCGGTGGCGGCCTAGCCAGAATTGGGGAAGGAATTAGGGTTATGGTGTCCATATGGACAAGGGGGTGGTGACGGAATTGGAAAGTGACTCCCCTCCTGCCTGGGTGGTGCCCTAGTCGCCTCCCCAGCTCATGCTGATGCCCCACCGCCGATGACCTTGATCACCAACTCTGGCCGGCGACAACCTTTCCGTTTTGTCAGCTGCCTAGCTCTGCCTCGCCCTCCAATAACCACGTCGATGCAAAGCCGCCACTGGTGCTATGTAGTCGCCTTACTGCCCACTCACCAACCATTTCCCATTTGAAGCACCGATGCAGTTCAAATTGCAGCTTGCAGTTCCTTTTTACATGGATATTATCACTTTGATGAGTTGAACCATTTGGATGTCCAGGAATGATCTGATTTTTAAGAACATCCCACCGGCTATTGAGCAGAGCAAAAGTTTGTTTAAATGGTTGTTTGCTTTGTTGTTACATCGAGCAAAGCCAATTTATTTCCCTCACATAAAACAATGGAGGAACAGTTTTTTTTGTTATTCTCTTTCTCTCGGTAGGACTTCATTCTTCCTTGTAAAAATGTTTTTTTTTCTCTCAATATATTATAACCAGGTTACCCCATTCTTGTTTCGTCAAAAAAAAAACCATTTCCCACCCTAACACGCAACAGGAGCGATGGGAGAGAAGGAAACGAAGTCATAGATGAAGGTGGATCCACCTGGAAGAGAGAGGACGGGGTGGGGTGGTGACTGGTGAGTGGTGCGGCAGGTATTGGAGGATGGAGAGGGGGACCAGCCAATGGAATAAGAGGGGAGCGCGGCTAGCAGGAGCAGGGATGAATGGTTTGTGAACTGTGACAAAGGGATCGGAGGTTAATAGTAGGCTATCAACTTGGGTTCCTGGAGAAGGGATAATAAGTAGTAGGAGGCTGCACCGGCAGTGAAGAGGAAAATAAGCGTCTATCTATCTATACAATCTATATAGATGCACCCTACTAACTATTTCTCTCAACATGCAAGCTAGCCACGTCATTCATAAACCAATTATATCAAATGTCACGTCAACCATCCACCAGGATCATCTATTTATGTCATCCATTGATCTTCTATGACCAATATCATACATGGTCTTTGCGAGTATAATGCTACAAAATTCGCACAGTATATGTCATTCACCAATCTTCTATGACCAATAACATCTATAGTCTTTGCGAGTACAATGCTACAAAATTCGCACAGTAAAAATACATTGATGATCAATCATTTAAGAGTCGTCATCTCCCAGCAAAATGAATATGTTTTCACGTATAATATCGTTTTCAAGGGAATATTGCCATACAATCACCTTACTGTTTTCACTTTCAAATTTAATCTTAAATCATATATATGTCGTTTGCAAAAAATTTATAGCTATGCGATCACCTTATTGTTTCTATTTTTATTTTTTTCTTAAAATATTGTTTAAGAAATTCCCGCGGCACCGCACGCTGTTATCACCTAGTTTAACTGATGACCAATGGCAAAAGAAACAATGTGGACGTTGAATTTATTGAATTCAATTGCGTCAGTCTTGTAGAGGCGGTCTTCTTTTATTGTATTCCATACATGACCTTGGAAATGTAACACCCTAAAATTCCATCACAAATAAATCATAGCAACATGGTTAGATTTAATTTTCTAAATTAATAATTAAAAATTTCAATTAATTTGAGCCTAAAAATATTTAAACATCATTTAAATAATTTTAT
>OAMR01000013.1:1579125-1589221 GCA_900205405.1 Echinochloa crus-galli | reverse complement strand
TAGCAAGGATTGTCCGTGCTATGACTTGCCTCAAATCCGGTATATACACTTTAGTCTTTGGGTCTTGATGCCTTGCATCTTCCCCCCGCTTGCTGAGTACCTAGTTAGGTGTACTCACGCTTGCTATTGCTGATTCAGAAGAGGACAATGGAGAAGAATTCTACAGCGACTACGATGAGTTCTGAGGCTTGCGCTCTCCCCCAGTCAAGTGCCTGTGGAAGATGGAAGCTGAAGACGCTTCGTTTAGCTATCGCTCGTTCTTCGATAAAGACCTTCGTGTCTCCCGAGAGTGTAATATGAATACTATAATAAATCTCTTGTAATTTAGAACATTGTGTTTCGATATTACACTCTTTTGTCTATCATATGTGTGTAAACATGATCCTGGCGCACATATGAAATGCACTTGGTTTTCCTTCGAAAACCGGGTGTGACAGGAAAGCACAAGCTTCAACCAGATATCTCAGCATTTTATTGTGTTGGCAGTCTGGTAATTTACCAATTTAAAAGATGAGCCTTCGACATTTAGACATTACTAGCAAATGTGTCCATGCGGCCCCGCGTTGCTACGTATGAAGGAGACTCTGTGAGCGAAAACGCATGGGAGCTACATACGCCAACGATTCTACATCTGATGAGAAGGATGACAAAAGAGATCCTCAGAAAATGTTGCACTGGGAACAGTCGACAACGGGGATGTGAGCGATGTGAAAAGATGAGGAGGTGCGTGCGGCGGCACAGACAGTGGGAGGAGACGAGGCACTGTAGATTGATTAATACTCATACGTCACTATAGGTGAAGGGGACTTTGTAAGCGAAAGCACGCAGGAGCCATGAACACCGCCGATTTCTACATCCGATGAGTAGCATGATCCGAAAAGTTCAATAGACTTTGAATTGCATCCGATGACTAGATTTAGTATTTTTTTCAAACCTAGCTTAATATTTTAGAAAAAAACTATTTCAATAGTTAATGTTGAAATAGTGTAGGTGCCTAAAAATAATGATTTTCTTTTAAAAAATAAAAAGTATGTTCAAAGTGAATCTTGTTTTGTTGCATAAATTGTAAATAAAACATGGTCTCAACAGATTCCAAAACACATTTGTAGTTTGAAAAGAAAAATAAATTGAAAGATCAAAATTAATGGATTTGCTTCGAAAAGTCTGTGCACGTTCTAGCCACGAGCAGACAGCTATCCAACCGCACCCACAGTTGCTGCTGCCAGCAATCCGACCCGCATCCATCCTATTCTCTCATCCAATCCGCACTAATTTCAAACAGTGAAAATTATGAAGCAAAAAAACTTGCTAAAGCTAGGTTTTCCGTTACTGCACTGATTGACATACGGCCCTTCTAGTTTCCGTGCTCTAAATAAGCGACGCAGCGTAGGCCCAAGAGCGGCCCGCCAATGTCCGGCCTTTTTTTTCCTCACGCCGCACATCCCCCCCCTCCGCCGGTTCCGCCACCGCCCTATCCTTTCTAATCCGTTCCTCCTCCCCCACGCCGCCGGTCCTCGCCCACCGCATGTCCGGCCTCACCCAGCCGGCGGCGCTCCCGCGTCGTCTTACCTCCGCCGCCGGACCTTTCCTCCGCCCCCTCCCCCCTCTTCTTCTTTTCTATGGCCGGCGACCATTGTTGCTCCTCTAACCGCCGGAACCCTGAACACTGTCCGCCTCGCCGCCACCGCTCCCGCCCGTAAGGCAGCCCACGTCGCGTCCTTCCGCCCGACCACCGGAGGAAGGAGATCGTGCGGCCACTACGAATCTCAAACACTTATATGGCTTCTGAAAGTTCTGGAAACCGTAAAGGATCACCGGATGGCCATCGCATCAAAATATTCTAGTTTTGTCTACACAGGTCCAATTGTAATTTGTAAGCCCAACAACGCAATCCAGCACAGCAATACGCAGAAAGAAGCTGCACACATAGGAAAAATTTGAATATATCCCGAAAGAATTTTATGATACTGTGGATTCAAATCGGCATTCTATTGGATACGAGGGAACCCACGTAACTCTTAGGCGCCTCCTCATGCAGAAAATAACCTTGAACCCACATCTCCATGGCATGGTGAAGGCTACAACGCCATCCACCAGAATTTGAATTCTAGCGCCCACGATTTTATACATATGCGACTATGTGAGTGCCATTTCTTGAAGTCGCTACTTAGGTAGCTCAAACTTTATATTTGGTTGCCGTGGATACAATCCATGATGTCTCGTACCACGATTGAGCCATCTTCCCAAACAAACACTAACTAGGAAGACCCATGTTTCGAGACAAAGAAGACAATAAGGTCCATCAAGAAAATTCAATTATTTAGAACCTCTAAGAAAATAAATATCAAGGTTGAAAACAACGCCGCAACAAATAAGGAAAAGGAGTCCGAACGAAAAAACAGATAGAAAAAAGGAAAAAGTTCTTTCGGCATCCCTCAACTATTGCCAAAGTCCGATTCCAATCTCCCTTCTCCAAAACTCTTGAAACTAGTAGTTTTTCATCATCGGTGGTTTTGATGGTGGTTTCGGAGGATGTAAATTGCAATCTAGTTGAGAAGTTGAGGATGTAAAATATTTTTTTAAAAAAATTCTTAGAAATATGATAAAAATCCTAAAATCTGGTTTTAATCTAAACAATATAGAAAAATGTTTTAGATAAAAAAATATGAAAGTAGGTTCATATTTTTTTAAAAATCATGTTTTATGACTATTTTAGGGGAAGTGTTAAACAAGTCTTATATTTTTCCAATCTAAAACGCGTTTATATGAACTTTTAAGATTAAACTAGATTAAATGGTTTTTTATGTTTTTTCTAAGAAAAAATATTTACAAATATTTTTTTTCAAAAGAATCACTTTACGTACTCGAACTGTCTACCAAGGTCTAATTTACCTCATCCGAAACCACCATAAAAAACAAAGATAAAAAAACAATCGGTTAGAGACCACAAATATCTGATTTTGGAGGTGGAGGACTGAAATCGGACTTTGGTAATAGCTAAGGGACGTTGAAAGGACATTTTCCTATAAAAAAGAGGACGACAAGAGAAACATTGTGGGCTGGCAACACAGTTGAGCTTGCTGGGCCGACCTGATAGGAAGCGATAAAGAAGCCCACCAGATAATAGAACTCGGAATTCCCGAACAGAAAGCAGCCTAAACCTCTCTCCTCCTCCAATTCGATGGAGCGCGACTGGGCTTGCGCTTGTGTTCTTCTGTCATGCTGTGAATTGTATGCTGGTAAATCCAGCAGAACTACTGCCTGTGCTTCCAATATACAAAAGCAACACCAAAACGATCTTACTAATCTACTCATTCATTCATGCGTGCAGGCCGTTGCTGATGCCGTCAGCCCTGGCGGGGTCACCGGCGCTGAACGCCTGCACCAAGAGGGCCTTCAAGTCCTGGGAGTGTCCGTCGCCTCTATGGCCGTGACAGGTCTCGCCACCGGCGCTGCAACTCCGGCGGCAGGCTTTGGACTCTTCTTGATGCTGCTGGGCGGCCTCTCCCTCGCCATCATCCCAGTGCTCCGTGGCCGCGGCATATAGCAAGTTTTGGTGATAGGTTCGAGACAGTGATACGATTTTGGATTAGTCCCTGTGTTGTGTTGTTGAGTCCGATTGGGATGTCTTGTTGTCAGTTTCAGACTTTCAGCTACTTTTACGTCCTCAGTTATTGGTCCATTGCCTTGATGTATCGCCACGGTAAGATTTGCAGTAGTTTCGGAGAAATATCAAACTGGTTTCACTAGTTTTTGCTAGCTCTCGTATCGTATTGCTCTATGTATTGGTGTGTTCCATTTCGTTCTTAAAGCCAAGCGGATGTGTTGTCCAAGGACTGGATCTATCAATCAGAAGTGGTACGAGGATGGGGCACCACTTAGCGACACCCTGCTTGTCCATCCGGCCATCCCCATCAGTCGTTGGCTCGGGTGGATGAAAGAAAGAAGCTATACGTAGCGGTATAAAAAGGGTTAATTGGATATCTGCCATTACAATTTTTCCGTTTCTGAGATATGCCATTACAACTCGCGATATTGGAAACATGCCATTACAATTCGTTGAATCGCTGAGATGTGCCATTTTCTACGTCTTTGATGCTCTTGGATCCACGTTGATGCTCTGATATTTTCGTATGGACAAAAATACCCCTGCTACATCTCTATTCTTCAGTGACCGACATGTGGGCCCCAAGCGTCATTCACTTCCTTGTTCTTTTCTTTCCCCCAATCCAGCCTGGCCACCCCTGCCGCCGAACTCCGCCGCCGCCGCCCCCTCCCTCACCTGTCTCTTATACACATCTAGATGCCGTCGCCTCTGCTCCCTCCTTTGCCGTGCCGCAGGCCGATGCAGCCGCCACGCTCCAGGCCAAGTCCGCCGCCTCCGCTCGCTCCCTCACCGTGCTCCAGGCTGACGCCTCCGCCGCGGGCTTGGCCACGGCGGATGTGCGCGGGCGCGGTGTTAGCGGCCATCCGCACCTGCGTCGAGTGGGGAACTCGAGTACTTCCTGCGGGTGGCGTCGCTCCTCCGCAAGCCGGTCGTCTCGCTCGGCCTCTTGTCGCCGCCGCGTGAACGCCGCCGGCGCCGCCGTGTGCTGGCTGGACGCGCAGTCGCCTGGCTCCGTCGCGCTGGGGAGCGAGGTGCCGCTGCCCGTCCAGGTGGTTCGCGAGCTGGCCCTCGGACTGCAACTTCGCCGGTGCACGCTTCCTCTGGCGATGGCGACGGAAGGCCGGAGGATGGGGATGACATGTGGGGTCACATGTAAGTGAGAGGTGAAAAGAGTTGTAGCAGGGGTGTTTTTGTCCATACAAAAATACAGGCGTCTGCATGTGGGCCTTTGGTCGTCGGAGACGTATAAAATGGCACGGTTCAAACTTTTGATGAATTGTAATGGCATGTTTCCAATATCGCGAATTGTAATGGCATATCTCAGAAACGGAAAATTTGTAATGGCAGATATCCAATTAACCCTATAAAAAAAGATTCATTTAGTGTTTTTCTCTTTTCAAATAGACGAGGGTTATTGTCATTCTGCACATATTTTTTTTATCAAGTGACCAAGGATCTTCAAGTCTTGTTTGGGTATATCTCGAACCGGAAAACAAATTAGCAACCAACAATTCCCAACAGACATTTCTTAACATAAGTTTCGCCACCCACTTGATAAATAACCCTCGGGATTTTCCACAACATAATTAAGCTAAAAAATCATCTTCAGTAGAAACACTAGGGAAATCACGCAAATCTTGTAGTGAGACCGTCAGCCAGCCTAACATTAGACAAGTCGTAACATTTTTTTTATTTTTAGTGTTTTAGTAATGTTGACCACTGATCAGCAGGGCCGTGCCGGAAAAATCCAGGGCCCTGTTCCAAAATCTAAAACATGACGGTGACACGGACACATAGCGTCACATGGTGACACTAGCCAGGAGCTTAGCCCTCGTGCAGTCATGGGCAAACCTAGTGCCTAAGTCATCTAACATTTTAATTTTGATCTACAAGTCATCGTAAAGTAGAGAACACAATGATACATAGGTGGTGGGGTTGGTGACCTCATGACCCCAAGGCAAAGCGTGGACAAATAGATGGTATACAAGACAACGCCAAAAATTCTGCCTAGCTACAAAGACAATCACCTAAGGGCATCCGTAGTGTGCAGAATTCGCCGGTCTTAAGCTTCTTAGAGGCAATCTTATACATAAGAAGATGCGGTCATAAGGGGGTCGTAAGCCAAAAAAGCATAGAACCGGACCTTACACTTGAGGCCGGGTCTTACGCAATAAAAAAATCGGAAGAGGACGGAGGCAGGGGACATGGCGTGCTCGTGGATGAATGGTGGCCGATAGAGAGATTTTTTTACTTGTGGAGCGGGACCTACCTTTAAGAGCGACATGGGTCTTATACATACCAGACCCGACCTCAGCCCACCGTGGGGGCCACCATTAAGACCGGTGCTGCCCTATACACTCGTGGTGCCCTAATGAAAGACATTCATAGGAGTAATGTGGCGACACACGTGAAGTGCCCTTCAGTTCTAGTCACCAACTCGTAGTCGTCCTTGCCAAAATCACAAAACATTGATATGATTCAGAAAATGAGGGGCAATCTAAGATAACATGGCATGACAAAATACCTAATGTAAGAATTCAATGTACATTAGACTATTAAAACTATATTTAATCTAGAGCTGATTTAATACCTACAGAAGAAACAAAGCATGGGGCCCCTAGAAAATGGGGGCCGCACCCCTTCATGCCCGGGCCTGCTGATCAGGATGGCTTTAGAACAGTGAGGAGTCCTACCTTCGCTGCTTTGCCGTCTGCCCGCATCTCATCCTTGCGAAGCAGATGAGAATACCGTACCGCTTCCATTGCATTGACATGTCTCCGATCGTGGGGGCAAAATTAAATATTGCCACTGGGAAGAGGACAGTGAACGCGCGCGCTAGAGGCGCGTGGATTCAAGATGATACTATCAGTGATTCAGACATTTTGCAGGGTTGGGACACGAGACAGTCCTGTTTAGTTCCCTTAAAAAGTCAAAAATTTTCTCTCCAAACTTCAAGTATTTACCTATCACATCAAATCTCTTTCCTCATGCATTGAACACTAAACGTGGATAAATAAAAAAACTAAGTATATGGTTTTGATGGTTTTTTACACGACGAGACGAATCTTTTGAGCCTAGTTAGGTCATGGTAGGACAACGATTACCACAAACAAACGAAAAGTGCTACAGCACGCTACAGTGTCCGATGTGGTATTTTCACCAAATTTCACACTCCAAAATACGCGCGCGCGTGCGTCACATCTCTGAACCGGTCAGCACTGAAATTATGTTGTGCAAATCTCTCGGTGCTGATCGTTTGGGTCTTGCTTACATACACGACGGCAGGAGTTGGGTGATTTCAATCCGCAGCGGCAGGAACAAGGAGGCAAAAGATTAACATAACCGAGGAAGCGAACGTGGTGGACACGGGCTCTGAAGCATGGCACACATGGCGAACACACGCTCTTAGCATACGAGCTCGTGGCGCGGGGACGCCACAACGATCTAAAGAGACCGGAAATACCAGGAAATCACACCCACCAATAGTCAACACGAAAAGTCTTATCTTATAACTGCGGCATATACGATGAAGTCGCAATGTTAATTTTCCACATCCGTTTGACCAATAATTAATGGTATTAAATAAAATCAGTTTACAAAACTTTCTTCACAATTCCGGGTTAATTCACGAGATAAATCTAATAAGCCCTTTGACTGCACGATTAGAGAATGGTTATTGTTGCATTAATGTAGAAAATCATGGATTAATTAGACACATTAGGCCAATCTCAATAAGGGTTTCATGACATTAAATGTGCTGATGTGGTATAGGAGAGAGAAGCAAGAATTTCATGGGATGGGAGAGGAGTTTCATCACCATGACACTCCTTTGATACAGGTACCTAGTTTCTGGTCTAGTAACCGTGTAGTGAAATCTTGCACTGAGACTGGTCTTAGATTCGTCGCGCAAAGTTACACTCATTCTTAAAAAGGTTTTGCAAATAGACTTTATTTAATACTCCGTGCATGCAAGACTCTATTTGAAAAAAAAAATTCCGAAAAGGAAAGAAACACGAGCAAAGTGACATGTCCGAGTGTCGAGTGGTTTTACATGAGTGATCTAGGTCTCCAAGCACAAAGTTGGCAGCCTAATCCCAATCCACGGTATCATACTCATATCCAAGGATACCACATATAATGTAAATTATGATATAGTTAAGAAGAATCATGCTTAACAATGTGTATTATCATACTCCAACATTTAAGACAATTAATAGTAGCTTTTCTCTATGAAAATGGACCCATACCTTCGATTTTTGTGCCACAACGTAAGATACCATGACAAAGTTATATCTTGTACCGCGTCGCATTTCAAATTACTATTTGTTGTCATTTGTCTATTGAAATAATTATGCAAGTATTATTTATTTTGTTTGTGACTTAAGCATCACATGTACTTTAAGCATGACTAGCTTTTGAATAAAATGAATGGTAAAAAAATGCGAGAAAAAATCAACAATAAATAATAATTTGGAACATATGAAGAAGTAGATGATACAACTTTCATCTCTATCCTATTAAATACTGGCAAATATACTCGCGGAACACGCGCGTGCTACCTTTATTATGCGATTATTATTTTTAACTATTTAGTTGATGGGTGCATAGGTGGGTAAAGAAATTCTATGGTAAGAAAAATAATGCCAAAATGGCAGAAACTCTCTAGAACCATCATTTTTTTAATTTGTGAAAACTTTCAGTGTCTTTTGCATCATTAATTATACCTAATAAATGGGTCCTCTGTGAGGGATGGGTAGAAATTATTTAGGCGGGAAGTGTTTTCAAAATAATTGGATCCTTATAGAATCCTATCACATCACGAAGAAATCATATGTGGTGATTATTTAATGAATATGATACAACCCGTTGGGACTAGCCTGATGTCCATGGCACAGGGTTCGATTTGCAGTGAAGCTACTCATTCATAAAAAAAAAAAGTTTCCCCACGTTCTCACATCGTGGGCGTGGCGGGTTTGTGACTCTTTGCAGGATGAGTTTGATCGCCTCAAAGTTTGAAAACACTTTGAAAAGCCAATTATATATTTCTGGTGGTCCAGGGATATAGTTCAATCGTATTATTTACTCGATCTGTTGTTAACGTTCGGTTCCCTGTGTCGTAACTATAGCAAGAGTTGGTGATTTCAATCTGCAAAAAGAAAGGAAGAATAAGAGCAGCAGGGTCAAAGTAGAGCGAGGGTGGGTGTAGCGTGTAGGATAAGTTTTGTGACACTAAAAAAATAGAAGACGCGCGCGTGGTGAACGTACACAAGCCCTGATGGACCAAACACGCCTCGTGTAGGCTCGTGTCGAAGACGAGCCCTGGACCCTGCACCTGGGCGCGTGGCCAACACACACTAGCCATGTCACGTCCGGGCGAGAGGGCACGCCACATTGGTCCTGTTTAGTTCCCCATCATATCACTAAACTTTTAAAAATTCTCTCTCCAAACTTCACTATTCATCTATCACATCAAATCTCTCTCCTCATGCATGGAGTACTAAACATGGATAAATAAAAAAACTAGTTGCATGATTTTGATGTACACGACGAGACGAATCTTTTAAGCCTAGTTAGGTCATAGTAGGACAATGTTTACTACAAACAAACGAAAAGTGCTACAGTGTCCCATGTGATATTTTCACTTCACTTTTTCTCTTTTCACATGAACACCGCCATTAATTGCAGCGAAGGAGAAAATGCCTGGAAGAAGCGAACAAACTCATGTGCGCGTTATGATTTGCACGGTCGGAATCAGAAAAGAATAATGCCCTCTAAATTGATTTCCTCACAACCTAGTGAGGTTGGCGCAGTAGATGCCGGCGTTTACACTAGGGTCTTAGTTCAGTTTCAAAAGGTAACTCCCAAGTTTATTATGTAAAAAGAAGATTTCTTGTCATATTAAAATATCATAACATGCATGTAGTATTAAATATAAATAAAATTAAAAACTAATTACAGAGTCATTTTGAGTATAATTAATTAATTTTTGGATAATTTTTCACACATACAAACGAATTGTTACGGTACATATAAAATTCCGTACTCCTAAATTGGGAGTCCCAAATTTGGAAACTAAATAAGACCAGAAGTTATAGCGCTGACGACTCCATCGACGGAGACGGAACGAGCTATAAGGCTATCCACACTCATGTTCCTCTATTTCCTTCCTCAAAAAGATATATTCTATCCTAGTCATCAAGATTCCTTCCCCTATCCCAATTTCTTCCGCATTCATCTCTCCTCTATACTCTTCCCCCATCTCAACTACCACATATTTTATTTTTTACCATCCCCCTTTTTTTTTCTATCCCCTCCCCTCCCTCCCAGCACTGACGCGCTCCGCGCCGCACGCTCCATCCCCGCGCCGCCTATCCGACTCCGCTACTACAGTCCGCGCTCTATCCGCTCACACCGCCGACCATCCACTCTATGACCGGGCCTCCCCGCGACCCCGCCGCCCCTGCAAGTCGCGCCCATCCACCCCACCGC
>OAMR01000013.1:1558246-1568842 GCA_900205405.1 Echinochloa crus-galli | reverse complement strand
GACAAGGGGGGCTGAAACAAAGGAGATGTTGATTTTCATCAAGATTTAATGGTGATTTGAAACTTTTGCTACAGTAATTAGCTAAGAAACCAAGGTCATTAGGGGGGCTCTGCCACTGATAGGAACGGTAGAAACGTCTTTGCATGTAGAGTTACTGTTTTAGTCCCTTTTAGTCTTGGGATCCAAACAATTGTTTTAGTCCCTTAGGGACTATTTTTAGTCCGGCTACTAGTTTTAGTCCCAAATATCCAAACACAGCCTAATAATGCCTTCGAGGTTTGTCCCGTACCTTTCTTTGACCTTAAGAACTCTCACACATAGCACCAACATAGCACGATGCCTCTACATTTCTTCTATTCGTATCACTTCATATAATCTCTATGTAATACTAAAGCATAAGGTTTGGTCCGTTGGATAATGTCAGCGTGGACTTTGATTACATCATCTTCTTCGACGTTGGTTACTAAAGCGCGTAAGGTTTGGTCGGTCGGATAATGCCTGAGGACTTTGATTACATCATCTCATCATCGGTCTCTCCAACACAAACAAGTTGCAAACGAAGTTAGCATCATTATAAGGTTGGCCCAAATATATCAATAAATGAACAAATCTATGAAAATTTCTTACTTCCCGGGAAAGTTTGAGAATTCTCTGTAACTATCTTTGTCATAGTTCAAAGGGTCAAAACTACCATTTTGCCTGTCTTTGCCATATAGTTATTGATTATTTGTAGCAAAATAAAATAAATGATAGATATATAGACAATACTTAGTGAAATTGATCATAGTCAAAGTTAAACGGGGAAGCATACATAAAACAAAGACTTGCTGCAAAAACATCTGCGGTATTGACGCACTTGTCGATATTGAGGCGTCTATGGTGACTTGGATAATCTCGAGATCTAGTAGCTTGATTGCTCCTAAGAATTATGGTGAGTGGCTTTGCTGTAAAATTACATCAATTAATTTCCAATGAAATCCTACGTGCAATGTTACCAAAAGAAAGAAATCCTTATAGTATTTGCATATGAGATCCCAACAAAAAGATATCCAAAGTACAAACCTGATGGTTGCTTGTTATTCTAACAATTCTTCCCAACCCTGATACCAATCAGCAAAGGGCTAACTTTTAACAAAGTTCTTATTTTGTTAATTCCTATTGTAGGTGTAGTGCTTCTCTCCCCATGCGCTGCCTATTGGTACTAGTAGAGTCGGATCGGTGTGTAATGCACAACATATCTTGTAGGTGTAACCTTTCACTCAATACTTAGATCTACAATTGAAGCATCTGAGGCCACATCAATCGAGGATACATGATATAAGAAATTGCTAGTTCACCTCACCTCAATTTCCCCTATCATGGGTTTCCTTAACCAATTTTGTTCTCTCTCTATGCGAACCCCTTTCTTTCTCACAAGATTCTACCACAAGAGACCTAGCCAATTAATGTATATTCCATTTTGAGTTGTAGAACTACACATAATTAAATTCGATGCACTCTTGAAATGCGGCTCCACTCAGATCATCATTAAACAACCGCATTGCCATAGGTCAGAATCGAGTTGTGGTTTTTTCTACATTGTTTTCAAATAGAATAATGAAATCAACGTGTTACTTTTCTGAAAAAGATCATTATTTATTTTTTCTCAGTTTAGATGATGAAAGATTAGAGATACTATTTTCATTACTTTTATCTGCAATAATGTAGCTATTTAAAATTTTTACATCAACTCTTGTGTATGTATTTTCTTTCAAATTTGTATGGTAACCAAAACAATATTTATCCTCATATTTAGTTCCAAATTTTTTGGTAGTTAATGATTGTATTTTTATGGCCTTACTGTAGGCCATTAGATGACGAGATTGGTTAACATAGTAGTAGATAGCATGGTCACCTCAACACTCTAGCCGAACGTGATGACTAATGACTATCTTTAATACTTTGGATAGAAAGAAAATAGCTGTAGATACTGCATGATAGTATATGAAAACCTTTAATTTTCACTTCCATATATAGCTTGGAATAATCGTGGACCCGAACAAAAGGTAGGCCCTCATTAATACTTTAGATAGAAAGAAGATACATGTAGATACTACATGCATGGTATATTAAAACCTTTAATTTTCACTTCTATATAGCTTGGAATAATCTTGGACTAACAGTTAAAATTTGATCAACACTCTTAAAATGTCGCTCCACTTAAACTTTCTGACCGACTGCGCTGCCATGGATCGGAATTGAGTTGTGTTTTCTGCATTGTTTTGAAAAAAAATAATAATAATAATTGAGATGCTGCTTTCAACAAAACCATTATTTCATTTTGTTGATTCTCAAATTAGATGAATGGAAATAGAAATAGTGATTTTCATTACTTTTTATCGATCACCGATCACGGATCACCGATCACCGATTCAGTATTCAAAATTGTATTTGACAATGACATGTATTCACTCGTTGTTTGTGTATTTTTCTTCCAGATTTGTATGGTAACCAAAATAATATCTATCCTTATTTTAATTCCAAATTTTGGTTGTTAATAATGGCTTTTATTATGACCTTTAATGTAGGCCATTAGATGAGGGGACTGATTAACATAATAGTAGTAAATAACGTGATCACTCAACACTCTATACTAGTTTCCAGGCGAACCGTGATGACTCTCTTTAATACTTTGGATAGAAAGAACAAAGAAGATAGCTGTAGATATACTGCATGATATGTTAAAACCTTTAATTTTCACTTCCATATATAGCTTGGAATAATCTGGGACCCGAACAAAAGGTAGGCCCTCATTACATATCATAATTCACAAAGCTCAAATATGGTTAACAGTTGATGCTCCACTGCTGGGATGAAGCAATAATCAAAGCAGTCGTTGTAACCAGGAATGTAGCTAGAACTGGATGTTGGAGTTGTAGACGGTGTTTGGCTGCCAGTTCGCCGGGATGACGTGGTCGGCGACGAGCATCCTGCCGGACTCGCTGGTGATGCGGATGGAGATGGGGCCCCTGAGCGGCCTGCCCCTGTCGGACCTCCAGATGGCGCCCCAGGAATGCCTCATCGGCTCCCAATCCGGCGACTCCTGGTCCTTGAGGTCCATCTGCACGATGTTGCCGTCGACAGCCACGAACTTCACCAGCACGGCCAGGTAGAACGGGTTGGAACCCTCCTCCACGTGGAACACGATGTTCTGGCCGGGGGCGTACTTGCACGGCACCCTGCATGCACGCATGCAGTTAGTCGTATCGTATATGATTCATGTCATTTTCGTTCTGCATGTGTGCAGCAGTGCAGGCGTATGTGTATGTGTGCACATGCATTTTTGTTATGGAACAATAATAACAATGGCGGATGATCTGAGTACCTCCTGAAGTCGAGGTCGACGATGCCGCGGTGGCGGAGCTGGTCGTTGAGGCCGGGCTTGGCCATGGAGCCGAACGCCGTGCCGCTGAGGTCGAAGTAGTAGGGGGCGACGGGGCCGTAGTTCATGTCGGTGATGAACACCACCACCGGCTCGCCGGAGCACTCCTCTGGCCCCCTGCACTTGATCTGCAACTCTGACCAACATGTTAAAGGAATTGATGAACACGTAGGGTATGACTATGTAAGCCTTTCGTACCTCGTAGCAGGATCCGCAGCCCTTGCCGTCCTTGAAGAGGGGGAGGTTGCCGCAGGACGTCATGGAGGCGTAGGGAGGCAGGTTGGTGTCCTTGATCCCGCACGCGCCGCCGTTGTCGTCGGGCCCGGCGCCGGTGGGCCGGCCGTACCAGGTCGCCTTCGCGGGGAGCCACATGCCGAAGTCGGGGGCGACGTTGGGCACCGCCCCGGGGACCGAGCACGACGCGCCGGCCACGAGCGCCGCCACGATGACGGCGGCGGCGAACACGGCCACGGCGGCGTCGGCGTTGAGCGGCAGGGATCCTCCCATGTTATTGCCTCTACAATGTTCCGAAGATGTGTGTGTGTGTCAGTGTGTGCAGCTGTGGCAGACGACGGTGCGGAGCCGGGCTACTTATAGGCGCCGTCGCTGGTTTCAGGCACGGGGGCGTGGTTTCTAATCTTTGGAAGGGCGTGCATGCACGCATGCATGGGATTTACTGGGAGGGATACGATGTGATTTATGTTGGTGATCAATGCTGGGAGAATCTGCGTCTGCTGTGTTCAGTGGTTTCCATCTCGTGGATTTAACTACGATCATCGCCAACAGCAAATCCGGGTAGAGATTCTATGGTGCCGCGAGTAGGAAATGGTATTGGTTCATATCTTATTGCATGCAGCATTTGGCTGCTGAATAATGCTGCATGCGGGGCATCAGAAATGCTAGTATCTGGCTGGATTTTCAATCGATTCTCCCGCTACTGCAGAAAGGAAGGGTTTTTTTTCCTTAAAAGACATATGCACTCGCTGGTACCCCGCATATTTCCAAGGGACCGTATAGGGTGCAAATCCGGTTCCCATGTAAACTATGCAAACCAGCGATCAGGACTCTATTATTCTAATCCAAAGATTATAGATGAAGGTGGGTTCTATTAGCACTTAAGCCCCCCACCCATCCTCTCCTAATTTTTCATTTGTGCAAAAAAAACCCCCTAGATCGGACTCCCGATCGGTTTCTGCCGCGAGACCTAGCGCCTGAAGCCGCCCTGCTTCCACGAGCTCTTGCGCCTGACGCCGCCGCCCTCTGCGCTTGCTGCCGCCTACTCTGCTCTGCTCCACGGTCAACATCCAGAGCATCAGGAGAGCGGCGCACCCTGCAGAAGGAGACAAAGCTGACAGACCAAGCAAAAGAGAACATATCGTCAGTCCGCAGGTGAGCAGAATTTTTCTCGGTGCACTCATTCTCTTCGTTATTTCATATCAGAGTGGGATATAGTGTTGATTTTTTTTCCAGGCGCAACCATGAATTCTGTCTCCAGCGCCACCATGGAGGTCGATGCCGCCACCGCCATGGAAATCGCCATTGATTCTGTCTCCATTGAGGATATCGACGCCGGAGTTGGAGCCCACATTGAACATCTAGGCACATCAACAAAATCTTCTCTGAATATAACAGTAAGTTAAAGTTAATGTGCAATAAATTTTCTTGTTCATATGTGACATGTTGGGTAGACTAGTTTGTTGATCATTCATTTTCTCAATTGTATAGGGCTCTTGTACAATTGTGTTGGAATGATATTTGATACACTCGAAGAAGTGGAGAAATTTTACAAATTTTATGCACATGAAACTGGTTTTTCAGTTCGTGTCGGTCAACAGAAGAAGAAAAATGAGGAAATTTTATTCAAGCGGTATTATTGCTCAAGGGAGGGATTAAGAAAAGAGAGCACTCAAATTGTTAGCGCTGAATCAGGGAAAAAAACAAAGTCACCTGTTGTGATGGAAACCAGATGTGGCTGTGAGGCACATATTGTTGTCAAGCTTGACACTGACAGGAAGTATCGAATATCTTCAATGGTTGAGGAGCACAGCCATGGTTTTGTGTCGCCAGATAAGAGGCATTTGCTAAGATCCAATCGCCATGTTAGTGAGAGAGCAAAGAGTACTTTGTTCAATTGTCATAAGGCTAGCATTGGCACCTCACAGGCATATCGACTTCTCCATGTCAGTGAGGGTGGTTTTGAGAACATTGGGTGCACAAAAAGGGATTTGCAAAACTACTTCAGTGACCTCAGAAAAAAAAATCAAGGATGCAGATGCACAAATATTTGTGGCACAACTTGAGCGAAAGAAGGAAGTAAATCCTGCTTTCTTTTATGAGTTTATGGTTGACGAACAAGGATGGCTTGTTCGTGTATTCTAGGCAGATGCTATATGCAGGAAAATTTATAGTGTTTTTGGTGATGTGATTTTGGTAGATGCAACATATACCACCAACCACTACAACATGAAATTTGTGCCACTTACAGGAGTCAATCATCACTTGCAAAGTGTTTTCGTTGGGGCAGCATTCATAGCAGATGAAAAGATCGAGTCATATGTATGGTTGTTTAAGACCTTCCTTAAGGCCATGGGTGGAGCAGCACCTCATCTAATCACAACAGATGAAGACGCGAGCATGATAGCTGCTATTGCTCAGATTCTACCAGATACAACTCATAGATTTTGCATGTGGCATATAATGGATAAGGTACCGGAGAAGGTCGGGCCCTCCATAAGAAATGATGAAAAATTTTGGGAAAGACTAAACAAGTGTGTTTGGGGGAGTGAGAATTCAGATGATTTTGTGTTACAATGGAATTCTATCATAACAGATTATGGACTCATGGGAAATGATTGGTTTTCCAACAGTTTGCCATTCGAGAAAAATGGATTCCGGTATACTATTTGGAATACCTCTACCAGCTCTTCTTAGGACTACATCACGATCAGAGAGCGCAAATTCTTTTTTTAACCATTTCATTCGTAGAAAGTCATCCTTTATTGAGTTCTGGCTAAGGTTTGACACAGCTTTGGAGTGCCAGTGAAGAGGAGTTGAAAGCTGACAATGCAAGTCTTCACAGCACTCCTAAAATGATGACACCGTGGGCTATTGAGAAGCAATGTAGTGGGATATACACACATGAAGTTTTTAGAAAATTTCAAGAACAAATCATAGCTGTAAGAGACCATTGCATTTTTCAAGGTATTTCAGACTCTGAAGATATAAGATGTTTCACCATCAGCAGCCTAACTGGAAAGGATCGAGTTGTTGAAATGAACAATTCAAACATGTTTGGTACGTGCTCCTGTAAGTTATATGAGTCATATGGCATCCCCTGTTGTCATATCATACAAGTGCTTCGAGTCGAGAAGCAAAATGAGATACCAGAAGTTTAAATTATGAACAGATGGATGACAAGATGTAAAAGGTGTGTACTATAATTTTTATTTCTATGGCCGTTTTGTTTTCTTCTGTATAGGCCAACATTCCTTCCCTTTAATGTTTTACAGGGAACTATTCTTTGATGAGGAAGGTAACCTACTAGATGAGATGCCTAAAGATCCCATGGAGATGGAAATGCGGAAAAAGATTTCAGAATCGCGCAACATGTTTGAAGATCTTATCCAAATGGTCAAGAACTCAAAACAAGGGATAGAGTTTTTACAATCTAGTTTATCCAACCTAGTGGAACCTCTCAAAAAATCACGCCTACTATGACAGTTGATAAACAGGAGGAATATGAAGCTTTTCTGGGTAATAAAATTCCAAATGAAGTCGATATACATCCACCAATAGATATCACTTCAAAAGGGAGAACCAAAAGAATTAGGAAGAGCTAGGAAACAAAGGCTCCAACTAAACGGAGGTGCAGAAAATGCAAGCAAGTAGCGACTCATGATGCACACAATTGCCCAAACGTTGTTGGCTGATATCTTATGTCCATGTAAATTTCAGTGTGTTAGTGAATTATTGAACATGGATCATCATTGTATTGGTGAATTTTGCTGCATGGATTATATAGCAACCAGTGATGACTATTTCCATGTTGGGGTCTTGTTGCTCTCTGTTCTCGATTTGATTTTTCCTTCATCGAACTGTAGAACATGTGATTTTGGTACAGTCATGGTGTTCTCTCCTATGTAGCAATCGATTTGATGCTACAGTCCCAAGTCAACATCCTATAGAGAACAGCTTCATCATGGTGCAGGGTGCGTGTAGCAATCGATTTGATTTTGATGCATGTTAGCTGGTCCGCTGCCGAAGCAGCACCACCCAGCGGAGCTTGGTCTGTCAGCTTTGTCTCCTTCTGCAGGGTGCGCCGCTCTCCTGATGCTCTGGATGTTGACTGTGGAGCAGAGCAGAGCAGGCGGCAGCAAGCGCAGAGGGCGGCGGCGTCAGGCGCAAGTGCTCGCGGAAGCAGGGCAGCGCCAGGCGGAGGGCGGCGGCGTCAGGTGCTAGGTCTCGCGGCAGAATCCGATCGGGAGTTCGATCTAAGGGTTTTTTTGCACAAATGAAAGATTAGAAGAGGATTGGTGGGGGCTTAAGTGCTAATAGAACCCACCTTCATCTATAATCTTTGGATTAGAATCTAGAGTCCTGATCACCGGTTTGCATGGTTTGTATGGGAACCGGGTTTGCACCCCGTACGGTCCCTATTTTCAATCAATAATATATTTCGAATGATTAACTGCTTAATTTGAATGGAGCAAATAATCAAGCTCTAGCTTTTTTTTGTTGCTTCCACCAAAAGATGCAGTGGCAAGTGATATCATCGCCTAACCTCTAAGCTTCTTTAATCTTGTGAAAGAATCTAATTTTATTCATTTTGACCGTTGTTCAACTAGAGGTGGATAGCTGGATCGGTGTTGCTCGTTATGTTAACGTGTTAACATAACGAGAAAAAATGCCAGCTCGGCTTGGCTTGGTACGGCTCACGAGTGAGCTCAGCCAGCATGCGAGCCAGTGCACAAACGTATGCTTTATATCAAATAAGATATATAGGTGATCAACCAACATAGAAAACTATACATATAATATGGTATACAGATGATTCAAGTAACACATGTGATAAGTCTTAGTTAAATCAATTAAGACATGCATAACATAAAGTTTCATAGATCATAGTTAAAATTTAATTGTTGATAGTTCAATACAAATACTTTCTAGCCTATAGTTAAAGATAACATATGTGATATACTGGTGGTGTTTTTAGGCCTAATGGACTCATATTATATTGGCATAGGTTGTGGCCCGCTAGCTTGCAAATGCAAGTAGCTCGTTAAGCTCGTGAGCAGCTCGCGAGCCCTCTCGAACTCACTCGTTGTACTAACGATCAAAAACTCATGCTCGACTCGTTAATAACATGCAACGAGTTGAGCTATGAGCCGGTTGCGATCCGAGTGAACTAACGAATTTCGAGCATTTTATTCAGCTCTATGTTGAACCATGGACCACGTCACCGTCGCCGTTAGTAGTTGTAAGAGAAATGGAGAAGATGACAACTACTTCCACCGATGATCTCCCTTTTTTGTTAACCCAAGTGTGATCTTCTCCATTCTTCCATGAACATTTTGGATTAAAAGTTTCCCCACATGCTAAGTACGTGCGACTACTAGTAAACCAAAGAAAATGCATTGACGAAACTTTGGACCTTGGAGGCTTGGCGCGTACCAAGGGAAGCTTCATATTCTCTGGCTATCGCACGCACACCACCCGTGCCGGGAACCCAAGCTCCCAGAGGTCGCCAGCAGCGCCGTTCCGGCCGTCGAACATGGCGTTCCGGCGCGCCGCCGGCGCCGAAACTGGCGCGTTCTACGACGGTGGCCTAGCCGCGCGCGAGGACGCCGCGTCCATCGTCGCGCTCCTATTCGACAAGAGCCACTACTCCGCCCAACCGGGCGCGCTCGCCTACTCCGACGGCCTCGTGTTCCCGGGCGAGGACGAGGACGCGGTGCCCTTGCTCCTCGGCTGCAACGGGCCGCCGACGAGAACGTGAAGGTTTCGGTCGACGCATCCGCGGGCGCGCCACGGCCGGGGACGGACCCGATTGCTACGAACGTCGAGGCCGCCGCCGGGGAAGAAGACGCCTGCCGCGAGCGTGGATCCCTCTCTGCAGTGGTGGGGGTCGTCGCGGCCTCCTCGGCCGCCACTGCACCCGCCGCCGGCGCCGGCGGGCCGGTGCCAGCATTCGGGCTGTTCGCCCTTGCCATGGCCAGCGTTCGCGCCGCGCAGGATGCGCATATGGCTGGCTTACGTGGATGCATGCATGAAGAATCCGTTGTTTTCCTTTCTTGGTGCCGTCAGTAAATTTGTTTGCACGAGGAAAGGAACCATGAGAAAATTTGTGTTATGTATGGACTATTCAGGTTATCATTCCACCAAGGTGACAGATTAAAAACTAATTCGGTGCCGTACATATGAATTCTTCTCTTTAGTAATTTTGATGAAATCAGAGATCGTTTGAATTAATTAGAACAAACTAAAAGTGTAGTGTTATTTTGCATGCTACCGCAGTTTTTGGTCGCTGCCCAAAAGGCGAAGTACACTAGCACGCCATCTTTCGATCAGCCCGCGCGTTCTTCTTTGCTGATTCTCAATGCATGGAGAATATATGTTAGGACAATGTGAACTTGCATTCGAGGCCGGGTAAGTGTCGGGACCACGCACGTTGTAAGCAAAGCATCAGGGTCTTACGAAATTTTCGAGCAAGTTTCACTTGCCGACATCGCCGATTGTTCTGCGGAGAAACTGACGCGCGAGAGGCCACGACCGGGGATACCGGATTCTTCTAGACCATTCTCCTGCCTTGCGTTGCCTGAGAGCTCGAAGCCGACAATGGTATCTTCCGACCAAATTACGCATGATGTTGTAGATCGGTCAACAGACGAGGCTAGTTGCTGTCATCGTGTGTGTTCACATGCTAGCTAGCATCAGCTCGGTTCGGTTCAGGGATAGTATGCCATTGACTTGTTTGATCAGGTGGTAATAATGATGTGATCCCAAATAGCATGCACACGGCCTGACATGCATCTCAGTGAGCTATAGAGAGTTAATTGAAGTGCCGTTTTTACGGAATTTGCACCCCGTACGGTCCCTATTTTCAATCAATAATATATTTCGAATGATTAACTGCTTAATTTGAATGGAGCAAATAATCATTGTCATAAGGCTAGCAT
>OAMR01000013.1:1521204-1539825 GCA_900205405.1 Echinochloa crus-galli | reverse complement strand
CCGCGGGGGCCGGGGGCTTCTACGACGCGCGGGCGGCGGGGGCCCACCGCGACGATGAAGGCGCCGAACGCCACCTGCTGCAGGTTCTACGCGCCGCGCGCCCCGTCGCCGGCGTGCCGGAGGGCCTCAGCCGCCAGCTCGCCGGGGTTGCCTCCCGGCCCAACGACGACCCGGCGGTCATGTTCGCCGGCGCGTTCGAGACGGAGGATGGGTCGATGCGCGCTTGGATGGAGCTATTCGGCGGAGGGGCGCCGTCGATCCGGCGCGGCGCCGAGGTGGGCGCGCTCTACGGCGTCGGCGGCCTGCACGCGCCCCTCCTCCACAAGAACCCCGCCGACGGCGAGATGGACGCGTTCGACGGCAACGGCGTGCCCGCGCGCGAGAACGCCGCGCTGCTGCTCCTCAAGAACAAGGCCGCCGACGGCGACATGGGCGCTCTCTACATAACCGGCCTCCCCGCGCCGGAGTACCCCGACGGCCTCGTCGTCGTGTTCCCAGGCGAGGACGACGCGTCGCCCTTGCTCCACGACAGCGACCGCGCTGCCGAGGACGGCGCCCACCACTACTACAACTCCGGCGTGCTCGTGCCGTCGCCCGAGAACCTCATGCCCAACTGGGAGGTCACGCGCTCCCCCACCTACGCCGTGCAGGTGAGCTCAGTTGCTGCTGTCTCTGCTTTGACCCGAACAGAGCTCGGTGTTCTCTCACACACTGACATCGACATGTGGCCCTGAACGAACGAACGGAAACGTGCAGGTTTCGGTCGACGCCGTCGCGGGCGCCAAGGCAGGGGATCCGATTGCTGTGGACGTCAAGGCAGACGCCGGAGAAGATGACGCTGGACACGACCACGACAATCTCTCAGCCGTGGTCGGCATCGTCGCGGCCTCGTCTGCCGCCACTGCACTCGCCGCCGGCGCCGTCGGCCCGGTCACGGCGTTCGGGCTGTTCGCCGTCCTGGTCGGCGGCCTGTCCATGGCCATGGCCAGCGTTCGCGCCGCGTAGGATGGCACATGCACCGCTGACCGCCCGGAATGTTGGATGGCTGGGGGGCATCAGGTGCACGGCTGGTCGCTGTTTGCTTCTTGATCTGTGCGCGTGGATCTAGTAGGGAATAAACATTGGGGATCGGAGGAAGATGTTGGGTTTTGTAGTCGGGTGTAGGCTGTTACTCTTTTCGTTTCGTTTCGTTTTTTTTTGTGATCTTTATATAGGCTGTGTTCAGTTCCAAAAAAGAGAGGGAAAAAAGGGTGAAAATGTCACATCGGACACTGTAGCGCACTGCAGCACTTTTTGTTTGTTTGTGGTAAACATTGTCCTATCATGACCTAACTAGGCTCAAAAGATTCGTCTCGGCGTGTACATCAAAACCATGTAACTAGTTTTTTCATTTACCCACGTTTAGTACTCCATGCATGAAGAGAGATTTGATGTGATTTGATGTGATAGGTGAATAGTGAAGTTTGAAGAGAGAATTTTGGGGAGTTTTTGGGACTAAACACAGCCATAGTTTATGATCGATCTTTTGGTGGATTTCTTCAGAAAACAAATCTCGTTGTCAGAGTGTTCGCTAGGATACAGGATCAATCTAGTAGTTTGGCACTCCGCACATGCTCTGCGCTCTGCCGGTCACAAAATACAAATTAGGCTCCCAATCAGCAGTCAACGTCAAAAGATTGATCGTGTGGTGATAGCTAAGCCTATCTATCTATCCATTCATCTATCGATAATAAACATGTCCTTGTATGTTCCTTGCATCGATCTCGACGGGACACATCGTTTCTACCCAAAACGTCCTTATCGCAGGATAAAGCCATCGGCGGTGTTAGTTCATGTGAAAAGAGAAAAAGTGGAGTGAAAATGTCACATCGAACACTGTAACACTTTTCGTTTGTTTGTGGTAAACATTGTCCTACCATGACCTAACTAGGCTTAAAAGATTCGTCTCGTCGTGTATATCAAAACCATGCAACTAGTTTTTTTTTTATTTATCCATGTTTAGTACTCCATGCATGAGGAGAGAGATTTGATGTGATAGGTGAATAATGAAGTTTGGAGAGAGAATTTTTGAAAGTTTGGTGATGGGATGTGGAACTAACAGAGTAACAGGTCGGGTGGTTGCATTGCGTAGCCAGCTTTGGTCAAAAGGGTTGAAACCTGACGTCTGAATATCTGATTGCATTCCACATGCGTCACGAACAAAAGGTTCTTTATCAATGAAGGAAAGGATCACGATAGCAGATGCCCAGTTAAATCTCTCTTTGAAGATGAACTTCTCTGTTGTTGCTAGTACCCAGTCGGTGGCCGGTAGTCTTTTATCGTGTTTGTCTTTTACTTAGCTATCGTGATTCGTGAGTCAAATTTACAGCTTCAGATAAAGACCTAACTTCCTGACGCTCTCTGTCTCTATGCGCTTAGATTCGATGAAAATAACCCGGTATGAGTGGTGCAGCGTTCTGAACTTACTGTCTCGACGCCAGTTCTGCTTGATCCTGTCGTGTCAAAATCCACTTGTCAGCAAATAATATGGTCTCTGTCGTATCCGTTTGTTCTTCGTTTACTTCTTCAGGCATCATATAAGGATGTCGAGTATAAAGCATCCTTTTGAGCTATGTAAAGTGTACCTTCAATCCTTGTTTGCTTTTAGATTCGAGAGACCAATAGCACGCTTGGCTATTGAGTCTTGCACCGGTGTTGGAAGGAATGCAGAATGTGATAAAGGAATTTCAGAAAAAGGCGTGAAACGATCCTAGGGGACAAGTATATATGGCCACCGTGCCGTGCCGACACGACATGCAGCACGGCCGTGCCGCGCCGTGCCGGCCGTGCCGTGCCACTGCGTGCCATGGGCCAGGCCTTCGGCCCATGACACGGCACATGGGCCATTTAACCGTGCCGTGCCGCCCATGGGCCACGGCCATTTTCACCGTGCCGTGCCGGTCCGTGGCACGACAACATAAAAAACACAGATATCAACCAAACACTTCACAGAATCATAATTTCATAAAAATGATGAACTAATAATTATCAAAAAGAGCTTTGGTGCAATGCTGCCTCATTAAAAACCTTTCTAGGTAAAACTCACCCTTGTGAGAAACCCTAGAAAGGAAAAAAGAGTACAACCAGCTCAAAACTCAAAGTTTAAAGTGGGCAAGGCAAAGTTTAAAGTGGCAAGACTATGATCTATCATCTATCCTATTACAAGTCATCCATCACCATCAGAGATCAGAGAACAGAGATCATCACCCACAGCCACAGCAGTAAAGTGGCAAGACTAGACTATGATCTATCATCTATCCTATTACAAGTCATCCATCACCATCAGAGATCAGAGAACAGAGATCATCACCCACAGCCACAGCAGTACAGCACAACCACAGTCCACAGCCAGTCAGCCACCACTTGAGTCTTGTAGCACCAAAAGGGCAAAAGATGGAGAAATGCCTATAAAATTAGGATGAACATGATGAACATCAAGATTAACACAATTATGATGAACAGCCACAACTTGAAGATGAACATGATTACATGATTATGATTACCTTCTCCATTTCATCTTCATCATGCTTCACCTTCACCCAGCGGCAGTACCGCCGTTGCCGCTGCCGCTTCCTTGATTGCCTTCACCACCTTCGTCCAGGTACAAGTTCTCGAACAACTCCTCCAGTTCTGTGTCCTCAGGTGCATGCTGTTCTTTTCTTGCTGCTTGCTCCCAGTCTTTCATGCAGGTGAGCATCTCCACATGCTCAGGCAACAAGCGCCGTCGCCGCTCTTCAAGTATCCTGGCAGTACAGCTGAAACAAGACTCGGAAGACACAGTAGAAACAGGAACAGACATGATATCGCAAGCCATTATTGATAAGACAGGATAAGATAGCTTATGGTCACGCCACCACAATAGTATTGCAAAGGACTCCCCCCAATCCTTGACAGGATCACTGTCCAAGTATGCTGACAGTTCATTACCACCAGCAGAACCAGATGCAGATGGAGAAAATGATGCAGGGGAATAGCTAGAGGATGCACCAGGACCAGCATAGATCTTTCCCCATGCTTGCTTCCTCTTACTAGGACCAGCAGGCATAGGAAGCCTTTCAGACCTAGCTGCACCAAACTTCTGTTCATACTTGGCAAACAATCTTGACATTTCAGCTTTCACATCAGTATAGTAAAGAGTATAAGAGGTTCCAGTATGTGAAGCAAGTAATTCAAGCACATTAGAGAAGCCTTTCAGCTTAGCTCTAGGATCTAGAATGAATGCATAAGAATACAACAGTGGAATTTTCTCCCAATACTTAAGAAACTTAAGTTTCATTGGCATGGCAATACTTCTAAAGCCCTGATCATTTTCAGCATTATGCAAATGCTCAGCAAAGTCAAGGATATGATGCATCATAAGTGGAGCAGTAGGATAGTAAACACCAGACAATGTAACAGTTGCCTCGTAAAACAGTTCAAGAAAATTCATTATCTGTTCAACAGCATGCCAATGCTGGGGAGTCAACAATGCCTCACCATAATTTGACTCAAACCACACAAAAAACACTTCCTTATATGGCAGCAAATGTTTAAGAATCAAAAAGGTGGAATTCCACCTAACATCCATATCCAAGCCAAACTTTCTAGGTCTAATACCCCTAGCAGCACAGTAATTTTTAAACAATGCAATTCTTTGATTAGAGGAATTCAAAAAGTTTATTGCGGTCCTAAAATTTTCAAGATAAGGATTGAATCTTTTTAACCTAGACTTAACAATCAAATTAATAATATGGCATGCACAGCGTTGATGCACAAGCAAGTACTGAACTTTAAGAGGATCATCATGAGTAGGAGAAGGATAAGAGCCCAGGTAACCAAAAAAGACAGGTTGCAAGATATCAAAAGCCTTAGAATTAGCTGAAGCATTATCAAGAGACACAACAAATACCTTATCAATCAAACTAAACTCCTCAACCACAGATGCAATTTTTTCAGCAATGTTTTCACCAGTATGTGATGCATCAATCAGCCTAAAACCAATAACATTTTTATGCAACTCCCAATCAGCCCCAACATAATGTGCAACAACAGAAATGTAATCCTCCTTAGCATTACCAGACCAGATATCAGAAGTTAAAGAAACAGATGAACAACCAGTTAAAGAATGCATAAGCAAAGCACGCTGATCAGCAAACAACTTATGCATATCTCTAGTAGTGGTCTGCCTAGAAACCTTCTGGAATCTAGGATTATGAGCATTCTTATGTAATCTTTCTAGGCCTGTGTCTCACCAACACCTAATGGAAGATCCAGCCTAGCAATCAACCGACACAGTTCATTACGAGCACGAGAAGCATCATAAACCCAGTTATGCAACCCATCAGCATTCATAGCAAGCCTAGACTGGACCCTAAGATCAGCAGCCTATGTTTTCCTACAAGCTAACATGTGCCTGTTCAAGGATCCAGTGCTAATCGAATTCCTAGCAACAAATTTCTTACCACAACGTTTACAGATGGCATGCGTCCTCACCTCATTCTCGTCAAAAATCGGCACAAAATCCTCCCAACAAGCAGAAGTACGCTTACCAGATGAGGTACCGGTACCATTAGTGTCCTCGGAGCCATCCACCTCCACCTGACCATCGCCGCCGGCGTCGAGGTCGACCTCGATCGGCATGGAGGCGTCCCCGATCTCCATCTCCTCCACGTTCTCCTGGTCCTCGCGGTGCTCGCCGTCGGCCGCGGTCACAGGAGGGTGGGAAGGCCGGTTCCGGCCCCTAACCGCATCTCCAGCACCGTCCCTCGACGGTACGCAGGGGCGCTTTGTTGCCATCGCGCCTCTAGAGGAGGAGGACGAAGCGTCAGGCACCAACCTGCAAACAAGACGAAGAACACAAGAAAAAGCAGAGGATTAGAAGATGAAGAAGATGAAGAAGATGCTAGGGTTAGGGTTAGGGTTTCGAGAGAACTTACCTACGCCACCGGAGCCCAGTGCCGGAGAAGAGGCCAAGGAGCCAGCATCCAAGCAGAGAGCACCGTTAGACCGACCCCGACGCCGACGGGAAGAATAGACAGCTCAACGACGACTCACATGGTACACCGGAGGAGGAGGAGGAGGAGGAGGGAAGGCCGTAGAGGAGGAGGAGGAGGAGGAGGACTCGAGGTCACCGGAGCAGGGCCGGCGAGCTCAAGGCGAAGGCGGCGGCGGCTCGGATCGAGATCGAGATCCAGATTGAGAGCGAGAGAGGAGAGAGGCGAGGGCTGCCGTGGCGCGGTGGGGAATGAGGCGGTGAGGTATCGAGGACTTGAGGTCACCGGAGCAGGGCCGGCCGCCGGTGAGCTCAAGGCGAACGGCGGTGGCGGCTCGGATCGAGATCCAGATCGAGACTCGAGAGCGAGAGAGAGAGGAGAGAGGCGAGGGCTGTGGCGCGGTGGGGGGAATGAGGCTAGGGTTTGGCCGGGGCGGGGGAGCCGCAGCCGCGCCCTTTATACGCGGGGGTGACGCGGGGCCGCGGGCGCGGGGGCTGGGCCGTCCGGCCGTTGGGCCAAATTAGCCGTTGGGGGGAGGGGGGAGCGTGCCGCGGCCGTGCCGACCGTGCGGGCCAAGGCCGTGCCATGGGCCAGGCCTGCGGCCCATGGCACGCACGGGCCTTCGGGCCGTGCCGGCACGGGCACGGTGTCAAGCGTGCCGTGCCGCCCATGGGCCGTGCCAAAAGGCCGTGCCGCGTGCCGTGCCGCCGGCCCATGGGCCGCATGTACACATATAACCACCCACATGATCTAGGGACACCTTCACTATTTGATCTTCTACGCATAGGACCGCCACTGCTATCTAGTGCAACCATGACACCTTTGCCACTGACCTTCCTCCATTGGGATCCTAAACTACCACAGACTTATCGTGCCACCAACACTCTACCACCACTTCTAGCCAGAAAGCCTTCCCCAACCATTTCGGGAGAAGTACACATTCAGTGGAATCATTAAATCATTTAGCAACGCATTTCTTTTTTTTTGAGGAAATGCCATCCGGCTAGCTTTATTGATTCATAAGAATATATACATCGTTTGCTAGGAAAATAAGAATAAAATTCGGGGATCATCCGTCCAAATACAAGATTCTCTACTGGAAAAAGAAATCCTAGCAAGCTCATGCGCCGTCTTGTTTGCATCCCTATTGCAATGCTCAATCGATATATCATCAAAACCCTTCCACAGCCTGGTACATTCATCATATATTGCAGCAGCTGTTGTGGCCGAAAATCCTCCATCTTGCATCGTCTCCACTACTTGCACGCAGTTTGATTGAATAACAATGCGATTGCATCCCACAGCCTGTGCAAGCGTGAGTCCATTCATCAGAGCGTGAGCTTCGGCCATCGGCGCATCAACCACATGAGGTAAGTAGCTATTAGCCGCGGCAATGAACCCGCCATGTGAATCTCGAATAATCACCCCTGTGCTGCCACACCCCGAATCCACGTCGAACCCAGCATCGACATTGATCATTACTTTTCCTTCTGGTGGCTTCTTCCAGGTATTGCGTAAATTGGCAGTTTTCTTCCTCGAGAGCATATAATTTGTGGAAAGCGCCAGTATAGACATAGCTGATTTGGACGGGCGCTGCAGAGATTCTCCATGAACGAACTGTCTCCTTTCCCACCACACATACCAGCTACATGTGAAGACCAACTCTGCTAGACCAACATTGTTCAGATATGATACGTTACCACCTCACCTAATCACCTCCTCCAGAAGGACCGAACCAGATCGGTCTTGGTCTAAAAATTCCTCAATGATCGGCCAAATGTTTAGAGCACGCTATACTTCCTTTACCCTTTCACATGTAAACACCAGGTACTTGATGTCCTCACATCCCGCATGACATACTGGACAACCACTTTCATTGCCTATGTGACGGTTTGCAAGAATTCCCCGACACGGAATAAAGCCCTGAAGTGCACGCCAGCCAAAAATTTTGATTTTACTTGGAATATTTAGACTCCAGAGTTTTTTCCACACCTGATTATTGTCCATATCTCCTGCTGGAATAGCTGCAACATTCTGAGTCGTAAACTTCTTCTCCCATTGCCGATGATAAGCTGACCGAACTGTAAAAAGCCCCGTTCTGGTGTGGTGCCAAGCTACGAGATCCTCCCTTCCGTGAGTGATTGGAATTTGTAGGATCCGATGGGCATCAACATCCCAGAACAACGACTTGATCAATTCTTCATCCCATCTACCATCAATCGGGTTAATAAGTTCAGCAACTTTACTAACTAAAATGTTACCTTTCGGTGTTTGGATTTTCAGGTCATGGCTGGAAGGTATCCAGCTATCTCCCCATATGTCGATCTGTGTTCCATCCCCCACACGCCATATACACCCATTCTTGAAGCATTCCAAGCAAACACTCTGCCAAGTATAAGTGCTCCCCGCCTTCGCCTTTGCTTTGAGCAGTTGACCATCAGGATAATATTTTGCTCTTAGAACTCTAGCACATAATGAATCTAGTTCACTTAAGAGCCGCCAAACCTGCTTTGCTAACATTGCAAGGTTGAAACTATTGAGATCACGAAAACCATACCACCTCGCTCCTTCGGTATGCATAATTTCCACCATGCTTTCCAATGTATCCTCTTATGGTCATCGTCGTCGCCCCACCAGAATTGAGAGATGGCATCTGTTATCCCCTTTGTGACTTTTTTGGGATTCTAAACACCATCATCGCATAAATCGGCACAGCTTGAGCAATGGCCTTAATGAGTACCTCTTTTCCCCCTAGACTCAGCAATTTTTCCTTCCATCCGCTGATCCTTGACCTGACCCGATCCACCAAATGGCGGAAACAATCACTTCTGTCTACCCCCACCAATGCAGGCAGACCCAAATATTTATCATTAAGCGATTCCATCATGATATTTAACACATCGCATACCTCTGCTTTTGTGTCCACTTCTGTATTTCTTGAAAAGTAGATGCTTGACTTTGCTTCACTCAACATTTGTCCCGAGCTTGCGCAATATTTGTCAAGTATGCTTTTCAAACATTCAGCATTCTTCCTGTCAGCATGTATAAGAATAAGAGAGTCATCGGCGAATAGCAAATGAGAGACAACCGGAGCGTTCCGCGAAACTTTAACTCCTTCCAATTCCCCCCTCTCCTCAGCTCTTGTGATCATGCTAGATAGCCCTTCGGCAACTAAGAGAAACAGATAAGGAGATAAGGGGTCTCCCTGTCTGAGTCCTCTTGACGGTGTGAAAGTTTCAGTTTCCATTGAATTAAATCTCACATTGTATTGTACAGAGGTCACACAAGCCATTATCATTCTGACCCATCTCCTGTCAAAACCCATCTTATGCATGACGCTCTCTAGGAAGCACCATTCCACTCTATCATAGGCCTTGTGCATATCAAGCTTCACCGCACATAGACCCCTCTTTCCTTGCTTCCTTTTTATCGCATGGATGCTTTCATAGGCCAAAAGAATATTATCTGTAATCAGTCTACCGGGGACAAAAGCGCTTTGATGGTCACTAATTATCTCCGGTAAAATAATCTTGAGTCGGTTAGAGAGCATTTTGGATATCACCTTGTAAACAACGTTACATAAGCTTATTGGCCGAAATTGAGATACCTTTTCTGGGTTGTCCACCTTTGGAATCATCACGATTGTAGTATTGTTCCACCCCTCTGGTATGGTATACGAGTTCATTGCATGCAGTACCTCTTTAACCAAATCATCCTCAAGTAAATGCCAAAAACGCTTATAGAAGATTGCATGGAGTCCATCCGGTCCAGGGGCTTTGAGATCCCCTATACTGAATAGCGCCTTCCTGACTTCATCGCTAGAGAACGGAGCCAGAAGAGATGCATTCATATCAGCTGTGACCGTTCCTCGTATCTGCGCAATAACCTGAGGATCCGGTTCCTGAATCTCACTCGTAAAGAGCTTCACAAAATAATCCTTTACCAGTGAGCACATTGTGTCTCTGTCCTCATGACGTACACCCAGCTCATCGATAAGTCCCTTTATAGCATTCCTCTTTTTCCTCATTGATGCAAAATTATGAAAAAAGCTTGTACCGAATTTCTTAGTTGTCTCCTCCCTCACATAAACCTCTACCGGTTCTTTTACAAATTTCCTTTTGCACAGAATTTCCTCTTACTAAGCTGGGATGGGCCGGCCCACTTCTGGGAATAACGAAAGACTCGAGTGATGACCAAACGAGTGATTAGCACCACCTCGGCCGTTTAGAAGATGATAGCACAGCTAATAATCCAGGAGCTGGGGCAGAGCGGCACGACCTTACTTGAACAGGATCTGTTCTATAGGCTCGTACCGCTGCATCCTTTACCACAAAGGAGGCAAGCTCTCAAGTCTGGTTGATGAACCAGGACCTCTGGGCCAGAGCGTGATTAATGGCTAGGATGCTCTGGTTGGTGCCATCCGACGGCTGTAGAGGATCGTTCCTGGTCAGGGGAGGCTCAGGGGTTATCTGACAGACTTAACTTTTTGCATTTTGCACATTTTTTGTTTCAAGCAGCAAGATGTTTACCGATCAGCTGGGAGTAGCTGAGTGCTTGCTGGAATGAGCAAGTTGCTGAGTGCTTGCTGGAATGAGCAAGTTGTTCAGATCATGTTCCTCAGGATTGGTTCTGAATTTTCAGTAGGCAGGAGAATCTTACATTTTGTATCCTGAGTCCCCGGGCAAATATCGACACCTTCCCTGCCTACTGAAGAAACTGAACCGTCAACAGCAGATCAGGTGTGTTAACCACAGACAAAACGTCTGAGGTTCAAATTTCAACCTCCTTTAAGATGTCAGTGCTGAACTTCTAATGCCATCCAAAGCGCTGGGGTTTATTTGCTTTATTTCTCCAAGAACAATGGAGTCATTTTTTTTTGAAAGGATCGGCAAAAAAATTGCTGTAATTTTTATTAAAAGAGAGAAAAAAAAGAAATACAACAACATGATCACCCCGGCCCTAAACACAAATAGAGGGAACAAAACTAACTAAATTAAACAATGGAGTCATTTAGCAACGCATTTCTTAGTTTTTTTTGGGTAAAACGCATTTCTTAGTTATAGCTCCATTTCTGGCTGCCAGGGATTCAACAGCGTAGCATCTACCGGTTTAGTATCTTTCTACAGGGTAGCATTGCACTTATATAGCGGTGCTTGTGGTCACGACGGGAGCACACTTATTTACTGTTCACAAATCATAATTGTTGAAGACATTGTTTGGATTAAAATGAATTATTCTCTCGGGCGAAAACTTTTGATCTGGTCTTAATTGATTGGGTCACTGCAATGTCGGCACGTGCGCGTGCCGTCTCCTCGTTGGAGGCGTTGTTTCGGGAGCCTACGTCCTAGTCCAAGAGCTGCTTTGGTTTGTGAAGCGGATGAAGGTGAAGTCGCTTGTGGTAGCTTGCTGCGACATGATCTTTTAGTCATGGTGTGCTTTTTTTTGTTTCTTTTTATGGGCTGTGTGCATCTTAGTTATACAGAGGCTGAGTTAGATCTTATATAATTGTATCACCTTAATGTAATTGTCTAAAATCAATAAAGCTTTTCTTTTAAAAAAATCACAATTATGTCCAGACGCCGAGTTGTGGAGCGTCGCCTACAACACTGCCTTTGCGCCCACAATTCCACGTGGACGTGGGGGATCCACATCCACTCACTGTAAGTGATGAAACACAAAACTTTACGGAGTTTGTAGAGAGAGAAAAATGGTGTTTACGACTCACTGAATAAAGCGCAAGAAGATGAGCACGATGCAATTAATCCCCGAAACAATGACCATCCAAAATACCCAAACCACACTATTGGACCATAAGACTAGGCTAATTTTTAGCTGTAGGACTGGTCAAAGTGCTTGGTTCATTGGTTGTACCATTTGTTAAACAGTAAGATTTTTTATAGGAGGATAATTTGCTCATTTGCTATCTATCTATCTATAGTACGGAATTAGCTCTTATTAGCCCTTATTCCGATGGACCCTGCGTGACATAAGCTTGTGGTTTCAAGCCTGCTTATTAAAGCCTTTGCCGACAAAATTAACCAAATGAATTTATGGATTAAGTGATTTAATAAGTGAAATAAAAACATAGGATGATGTGCATGCTTGTTCATTTCGGTTTTCATTTAGTAAATGTGCATTGGTGCATAGTAGGTTTAGGTCCTCCAACTTGAACGAATGGTATTCTCTTCCAATGATGATATTATCCGTTATGTGCCGATCGGATGATGTTTATAACCACCGTGGGAGTCGATAATAAGAAGAGAAAAAAAAAATAAAACTTCGAGTGAGACTCGAATTATAAAAATAAAAAGAAAAGAAAAGGCCGAGTTGAACTAGGGGACGCGGGGCCTGCCGCGTGATTGACACTAACGCGCGGGGGATAAATGGAAAAGAGTGGGTATTCTTTCTTTTCCAGTTTCCACCCAAATCAGCCGAACGCAACGCCGGCAGACGCCGACCTCCCCGTTTCGCGCTCACCGGTGGACTGGGCGGTGGTTCCATCCGTTGCCAGGCAGCGACACCCACCGCCGCTTGCTCTTGCGATCCCGACGCCGCCGCCGTTATCTTCTCGCCCTCGCACGGGCACCGCGCGCGTTCCTCCTCTCGCCGCCGGCGGAGCAGCTCCGGTGACTTGCCAAGGAAGGGGGTAAGTAGCGGTACCTTCCTTCCCCTGCTCCCCTCCTTAAACTAGATGGTAGATCAGGTTCATGATACTCCATGATCTATTGGTTTCACCTTCGGATTTAAACTGGTTGCTTGTTTCAGGCCCTCGGGAACTAGCTAGTTGCATAGGTCGTGGATTGGACTTCTGAATTCTGTAGCTTTTGAAATTGGTGGCTGAGAAAATTCACTGATTCATGTCGAATTTAGCTACAGATTTCAGGCATGTTCACATTGCTAGAACAACACAGATTGCAGTAACTGTGAACATGAATTTATAAGCAGGGTGGTTAGAAAAATGAAGAGTGTCTATTTCCTTTGCTTCTTCTATCTGGAAAAAAGTAGTTTTTTTTTTATTCTTACTGTGCATCTCTGTTTCTTCTTTGAAAAAAAGAAGGTAACTTTAGTACTCTGGACTCTGGAAACAGTATAGTTGTAATTTGTACTGCTTTTACTTTTGCCTCTTAGCAAGACAGTTCATTCTCAGTTCCTCACTGCTGTTGGGTGGCGTCAGCCTTTTCAGTAACTTACTATTAATTCTGTAGTGCAAGCATGTAAATTGTTCTCTTCTTCTTGATGCTAGTTATGATGCCCCCTACCTCAATTGTTTGAAACTTGCTAGGATTAACAACTGGTTTTGCAGGTCATATATCTGGACAAGATGAGCTTGATAACTCAGACTACACTTGGCTACAATGCAGATGAGAAGAGGAATGACGAGGGCGAGGATTTCGGTATTCCTCTTGGTTATATGTGGAAACTTGTTAATGAACCCAGATCGAACTATGAGAAGAAAAAGAGAGGGGCTCAGGCTGAAAAGGAAAAGGTATTGGCCGCCAAACACAACAAAAAGGTTTGTCCTGCCATGAATTTACATGCCAAGGGTGTTACCAAAACCGACAATGAAAGCAGTAAGACTGCGGCAACCAGTAATAATAATAAGGCAGCTAATGCAAACATCTCCCCTTGCCTGCAACAGATCTCCAGGCTTGTAGATGCACGTTTGGAGACATATGCAGTTAACCGTTGTATGAGTTCGGTACATTTTAATAAGGAAGGCCGGCTTGTGCTGGCTGCCAGCTCGAATGGGATCGTGAATCTCCCAGGTTGATAGTGAAAACAGCAATGCCAGGAGGGTCCAGACTGTGTCTCTTCCAAATTGTGAGATCGGACAAGCCGCCTTTATGCCAAATGGTTCTGAGGTTGTTGTTGTAGATAGTACGGAATTTGTCTACTCCTATGATCTCGTGAATAATTCCTTGAGCAAGGCCGGTCCATTTCCAAAGTGGGAGGATAGACGGCTATGTAACTTTGAGGTGTCGCCAGACTCAAGCACTGTTGCACTTATCGGTAACAACAGAGGGTACATCCTTCTGATCTCACCTAAAACAAAGGAAAAGGTTGGAGTTCTCAGGATGGATGGTGACAGTCAGGCACGTTCTGTAGCTTACATGGATGGTGGGAACCAGCTACTAAGCACTGATGGTAGTGGGCATGTTTACCTGTGGGATCTGAGAACAAGGAGGTGTGTTAACAAAACTATTGCCTGCCTGGATAACGCGCCGGTCTGCACTTCACTGGACAGTTCCTTGTTTGCTGTGGCCTCCAGCTATGGCTTTGTGAGCATGTATGATCGGAGTGAGTTTGTCAATGGTGGCATTGAGCCAGTGAAGGTGATTGATGGCCTTACCAGTTATACTTCTGTCGAGCAAGTGAAGTTCAACCATGATGCTCAGCTCTTGGCAATGATCTCAAGGGCTCCACGCACACTGAAGCTTGTGCACCTTCCATCCTGCAGTGTGTCTTCCGAGACATGGCCAGAGACCGATCTCAAATCACAGTTTCCTTGCTCCCTGGACTTCAGCCCCAGCAGTGGCTTGATGGCTGTTGGAACCTTTTGTGGAAACGCTATGTTATTCAAGACACAATGCCATCAGAATCATGGGTCAGCATGATGTCTCAAGTGACCTCAGATATACTCCTATATTGCTTTTGAGTGGAGCATTAAGGCTTAGGAAAGTTGCAAATAATTCCACCTAACATTGACACAGTGCTGCACTTTCCACCACCCGTTCAATTCAATTCAACCGTGCCAGCCCTGGAAAGCTGTTAGCCACTCAGGCAGATGAGTCAAGGTTTATGTTTCTATATGATCATCCTGGTTGCGTTGTAGCTAATGACTGAAACTGTTTGATCTTGTGCTTTATTTAGTATAAATGAGGAAGATTTAATCTTAACTGAGTTAGTACCTGAATGATTTGATCATGCAGAATTGTACCACTTGTTTTTTTTTCTGAAATTGTACCACTTGATGTTGGGATGTGGATAATGATACAGATCTACATCTTAGGCTACTTAGTAACATGTCTGAGTTTCAGTGACTATGGTATGTCTATCATCAAAATTTGGTAGGGTGGCTAGGTTAAGCCAGCGGTTAATTACAACAAGTGCTCACTTTCAAGTATTAATTGTTTATTGATCCTCTTTTTTAGATTTTGGGCTGCCAATGTTGCAGCATAGCTATTTCATATTCTAGCTGGGGGCGTTGGGGGTGGGTTAATTTCAAGAGAATGTGTGCCCTGAATTCATTTTAGACCAGTAATTTCCCTGAGAGATGCTTATAAAGCTAACAAGAAAATAATGAGTACTCCACTTGCCTCCGATTATGGTGTTTTCAGACCCTAATCTTTCTTTTTTTTTGGCCTATGCAAAATTGCAAATATAACCAGTCAAAATTTTGTCATATTCACACAAAATTAACTGAATATTTTTCTACATGAGTGACTGGATTAGTTGTTTGCCTCTTTACAACACTTTCTGATAAACTTTATCTTTCCCTATTAAGGGGGTTGGCTGCAATATTTCTGACACTAAGTCATATGCTTTGCTTGATAGAATTTATAATGTGAATAGATAATATATGCAGTCCTTACTCGTATGTTCCATTGATATTGTTGTGTTTGTATATGCCCGAGTGATCCACTGTTTTCCAGACTGTATATTCATTATGCTTACAATGAACTAATGTTGTTGCTCTTTCAAATTGGATATCGATGGGATTGTCTGTTTACATTTTTTGTTTCGGATGTACAATGTGGATGACAATTGACAATGTACAAATGTAGGCCTGCTTTCTCTTGGTGTCAGTAATCATGCATCCTATATGACTTCCAGGCATCTGAATTGGTTCCATCTCTTTTTAGTAACTGACTATGATCATTGCTTTGTATTCCAGAATTTCAGTGGTCCAGCACATGTTTTCTTTCATATTTGCCTTAAAACGTGCTGTCTCCCTTCATCTCTAGATTGAAAATCTTCCCAAAAAAACCACTTTAAGCTTCCCTAAGTTTATTTACTTGCATGTTTTACTTTTGGAATGGGGTTGCTATCTTACATTTGCTTGTTTGCTTCCACTAATATGTTGCCTTTTGCTTGCTGGGTGCTCTTGTTTTATGTGGAGTTGAAAACAATTAGCGGCTACTTGTGCCTTTGCAAATAGGATCGAAATGTTGCTTTCTATATCTCCATGATGTGCATTGATTTCAGTTTGTAATTTTGCTAGAGAAACTTGATAACTTCAGCATCATCAGCATTGATGTATGAAAAGACAGAATTTCCATTACCATTTAATCCTTCTGATCGCACTGTTTAATGCTTCATTATTTGTGCAGTGTCAGACCTTGCTTAGTACCTACATATTAAATCTGGGCCTATCCATTTTGTGATATTTGATCTTACTGTAGCAGTCAAGACATTCAGGATCATGTGTACGAGCTGAGTTCCAATCCAGCAGGTGGTTGGACTGTAGAAAAATTTCAGGAAGACCTTGGTGTCTTGACTTCAATCAATGATAAGTTGCTGTTTCTGGCAGAAATTGCCCAGTAAATTGAGGTCAGTATTAGTTTCTCTTTACCTTGTCATCTAAACATGGTGGTCAGGAAGTGCCAGACAATATAATGAAACATCCCAAGGAAGGAAAAAAAAACAGAATTTTCAAAAATTCTCTGTGCTGATTTTTTTTATGTACTTATACATTGAATGTTTTGTCTTGATCCAATCCTTTGCAGTGCAGGCACTACACAAAGTTACAAGATGGAACACATTGATTCTGAAGGATGCAAAAGGTTGTCGTTGATCCATCATGTAGTATATGCTATTGTAACTCTATTTGTGTTCTTGCATGTTGCAATACAAGATTTCTATGTGGTTCATGGTAGTATCGTTCGCGTGTTCTCTTTTGTGAAACAATAATTGTAAGTCAATGCATGTAAAGCTTGCCATTGACGGCTCACTTGGGATATGGGATAATCTGTCTTTATGTGATCAGTTCCAAATGGTTGAAAATTGAAGGAAATTTAATGTACTGTTGGAGTTTGTCTTTTTTTTCTGACTTTAACATGCACAGCCGCACAGGAGTGCTCTATGGAAAAGAAAATCGTACAGCAAAGACGGTGAATTGTATATCGGTAATGCTTTAGCTACGCCGTCCGAAGCGTAGCGTCCGTCCGGACGCTGACCGAGGCTACGTGGCTTTTTCTCACCCGCATCTATCCGTCGTTATCCCCTCCTCCAGCATCCATTCCAACGTTATCCGCTGCTCCTCAATTTCTCTCGTCCTCCTCTCGCACGCGCCGCTGCTGGCCGCTGTTCCCCACGCGCCGTCGCCGCCGCTTCTCTGCACGCCGCCGCGAAGCTCTCCCGCGGGTCGCCGTCCTCCTCTGTGTCGTCGCCGCCATACCTCCTTCGCGAGCTCCTCCGCCACCGCGTCGAGGTCCTCCTCCGCCGGCGCCTCCTCCTCCGTCGCTCCTCCTCTACCGCCGCCGCCGTGCTCCCTCGTCGCCGCTCCTCCATGCCGCCGGTGAGCACGTCGAGCTCCGTCGCTGCCCCTCGTCCCCGTCTTCCACGACGCAGTATAATATTCAACTATTGCAACGCTTTTCTCTTGCATTTTTGCTTCTAGTGTTGCAGTGCAAAATTTCGGATGTTGCGGCAAACAGATTGAGATGTTGCAGGGCGTCCTTCCTCTTCTCTGGCGTTGTTGATTTTTGAGGTTTCCTGAATGTTACAATCATTGTCTATCGATGTTGCATCTGCATTCTTGGCATGTTGCGAAAGATTTTTATGTGTTGAAATCGTTGTCCATAGGTGTTGCATTGGTTGCAAATATTTTTTTCAATATGGATGCTGTATAATTTTGATGTTGCAATAGCTTTGTCTTGATGTTGCATGAAGTTTGATTGTATATTCCATATAAAATTTGATTGGATGTTTCAGATGAATTGGATATTTCATGAAACATGCCCTGATGTTGCGGCGGGAATTTTACTCAACTCCTGTAGCAACCAGATGATATCCGATGGCGTGCGTTGTGTACATGTCCCCAATGTTGCAACCGATGACTTTTAGTGTTGCAAATATTGTTCTACGATGTTGCATATGCTATTCTTGGATGTTGCAAAAATTTAGCATGTTGCGGCGGGAGTTTCAATTGCTACAGTACCGCGGAGGAGGAACGCTTGGCTCAGCATGTGCCACGTCACCCGTCCGATTTTCAGAGTGACGTCGGACGTCCGGGCGCTAGCCTGACAGATTGTATATAGGTAACCGAATCTGCTCCACCAACGCCAGGCTCGCTGGGACAGACGCGCGACCCGGTCGCGTCCGAGCGGGTGAGAAACCCAAACGGAAATGCTCCAGCTCGGCCGTCCGGACGCTGACCGACCGAGGCCACGTGACTCCATATCTATCCATCGTTATCCTGTCCCGCATCTCGTTATCTGCTGCTTTATCTGCTGCTGCCTCCATTCCTCCCGCACGCCGCCCGTTCGTCCGCACGCGCCGCCGCAGCCCGCTCGTCCGCACGCCGCACCTGGCCGCTCCTCCAAGCGCAGCTCCTCCACACGTCGCCCTGTGCGCCAACGCTGCCGTCCCGCGCGGCGCCGCCGACGAG
>OAMR01000013.1:1473210-1517237 GCA_900205405.1 Echinochloa crus-galli | reverse complement strand
AAAAATTTCAGGAAGACCTTGGTGTCTTGACTTCAATCAATGATAAGTTGCTGTTTCTGGCAGAAATTGCCCAGTAAATTGAGGTCAGTATTAGTTTCTCTTTACCTTGTCATCTAAACATGGTGGTCAGGAAGTGCCAGACAATATAATGAAACATCCCAAGGAAGGAAAAAAAAACAGAATTTTCAAAAATTCTCTGTGCTGATTTTTTTTATGTACTTATACATTGAATGTTTTGTCTTGATCCAATCCTTTGCAGTGCAGGCACTACACAAAGTTACAAGATGGAACACATTGATTCTGAAGGATGCAAAAGGTTGTCGTTGATCCATCATGTAGTATATGCTATTGTAACTCTATTTGTGTTCTTGCATGTTGCAATACAAGATTTCTATGTGGTTCATGGTAGTATCGTTCGCGTGTTCTCTTTTGTGAAACAATAATTGTAAGTCAATGCATGTAAAGCTTGCCATTGACGGCTCACTTGGGATATGGGATAATCTGTCTTTATGTGATCAGTTCCAAATGGTTGAAAATTGAAGGAAATTTAATGTACTGTTGGAGTTTGTCTTTTTTTTCTGACTTTAACATGCACAGCCGCACAGGAGTGCTCTATGGAAAAGAAAATCGTACAGCAAAGACGGTGAATTGTATATCGGTAATGCTTTAGCTACGCCGTCCGAAGCGTAGCGTCCGTCCGGACGCTGACCGAGGCTACGTGGCTTTTTCTCACCCGCATCTATCCGTCGTTATCCCCTCCTCCAGCATCCATTCCAACGTTATCCGCTGCTCCTCAATTTCTCTCGTCCTCCTCTCGCACGCGCCGCTGCTGGCCGCTGTTCCCCACGCGCCGTCGCCGCCGCTTCTCTGCACGCCGCCGCGAAGCTCTCCCGCGGGTCGCCGTCCTCCTCTGTGTCGTCGCCGCCATACCTCCTTCGCGAGCTCCTCCGCCACCGCGTCGAGGTCCTCCTCCGCCGGCGCCTCCTCCTCCGTCGCTCCTCCTCTACCGCCGCCGCCGTGCTCCCTCGTCGCCGCTCCTCCATGCCGCCGGTGAGCACGTCGAGCTCCGTCGCTGCCCCTCGTCCCCGTCTTCCACGACGCAGTATAATATTCAACTATTGCAACGCTTTTCTCTTGCATTTTTGCTTCTAGTGTTGCAGTGCAAAATTTCGGATGTTGCGGCAAACAGATTGAGATGTTGCAGGGCGTCCTTCCTCTTCTCTGGCGTTGTTGATTTTTGAGGTTTCCTGAATGTTACAATCATTGTCTATCGATGTTGCATCTGCATTCTTGGCATGTTGCGAAAGATTTTTATGTGTTGAAATCGTTGTCCATAGGTGTTGCATTGGTTGCAAATATTTTTTTCAATATGGATGCTGTATAATTTTGATGTTGCAATAGCTTTGTCTTGATGTTGCATGAAGTTTGATTGTATATTCCATATAAAATTTGATTGGATGTTTCAGATGAATTGGATATTTCATGAAACATGCCCTGATGTTGCGGCGGGAATTTTACTCAACTCCTGTAGCAACCAGATGATATCCGATGGCGTGCGTTGTGTACATGTCCCCAATGTTGCAACCGATGACTTTTAGTGTTGCAAATATTGTTCTACGATGTTGCATATGCTATTCTTGGATGTTGCAAAAATTTAGCATGTTGCGGCGGGAGTTTCAATTGCTACAGTACCGCGGAGGAGGAACGCTTGGCTCAGCATGTGCCACGTCACCCGTCCGATTTTCAGAGTGACGTCGGACGTCCGGGCGCTAGCCTGACAGATTGTATATAGGTAACCGAATCTGCTCCACCAACGCCAGGCTCGCTGGGACAGACGCGCGACCCGGTCGCGTCCGAGCGGGTGAGAAACCCAAACGGAAATGCTCCAGCTCGGCCGTCCGGACGCTGACCGACCGAGGCCACGTGACTCCATATCTATCCATCGTTATCCTGTCCCGCATCTCGTTATCTGCTGCTTTATCTGCTGCTGCCTCCATTCCTCCCGCACGCCGCCCGTTCGTCCGCACGCGCCGCCGCAGCCCGCTCGTCCGCACGCCGCACCTGGCCGCTCCTCCAAGCGCAGCTCCTCCACACGTCGCCCTGTGCGCCGACGCTGCCGTCCCGCGCGGCGCCGCCGACGAGCCGCACGTTGCCGACGTCGTCCCGCACTGCTCCTCCACTCCGAAGCCGTGCTCCTTCGCGGGCGCCACCACTTCGCTCCGCGTCGAGCTCCTCCACTTTCGCATCGAGCTCCTCCGCTGCCTCCCCTTCGCCTCCGCGTCGAGCTCCTCCACCCTCGTCCTTCTCTGCGAGCTCCTCCACATCGAGGTCGTCGGGCCGGGCTGTCGTAGGATGGCTAGTGGCACGGTCGAGGCGCGAGCTGCCGTTCCCGACATCCCGGGCGGTGCTCGTCGGTGGGTAGCCGATCGGGGGCCGCCGTTCCCCGCGGCGCCCCCGCACCGGCCGCCGGAGGAGCTCCATCAATATTCATGGCGTGAAACAGGTAGGTTTTGGTGCATGTTGCTAGGGTTTACTCGATGTTGCAAGAGCATATTTCGTGTGTTTCGAATGTTCTAATGAATGTTGCAACTGTTTGATGAGAATGTTGCAAAACTAGATCTGGAATGTTCTAGGGTTTTGCTCCATGTTGCAACAACATGTTGGACATGTTTCGGACATTCCAGAAGAATGTTTCAACTGTTCGATGTTAATGTTGCAAATATAGATCTGAGATGTTGCGATGTTGCATATGTTTCGCATGCATGTTGCAAGTGTTTCATCCGGATGTTACATTTTTATTAAGAATTTTTCGTCTGCTGCCGTGCGTGGCTGAGTGTTGTGAGCACGCCATTTTAATGTTCCAAATATTGACTATTAATGTTGCAGATACTATTATTTGATGTTGCATATATTATTTTTGGATGTTGTAGGAAAAATAACATGTCACATGTAACATCATGTCATGTTGCAGTGCGATTTTTTTGTGCATGCTACAGTACCGATGGTTATAAATACTTGGCTGTGGTTGCGCCACGTCACCCTCTTTTTTCCTATGTTTTGAATACTTGGCTCTTGTTGCGCTACATCACCCTCTTTTTTCCCTCTATTTTGAATGCTTGGCCCACATTTTGCCACGTCACCCGTCCAATTTTTACGCCCGGATCGGACGTCCGCGCGCTGGTGCTACCGAAACCCAAACCCCTCACGCCCCCGCCGCGCCGCGCGCACCACAACCGCCTCCCCCCTTCCCAAACCCCTACCACCCTCACGCCTCCGCCGCGCCGCGCACCACCCCGCCTCCCCCTCGCAAATCACCGATCTCGGCTGCCGCCGCCGCCGCGCCGCGCACCACCCCGCCTCCCCCTCGTAAATCACTGATCCCGGCCGCCGCCGCCGCCGCCCAAATGGCGGAAAATGAGGTGGAGCTCGAGGCCCTGGCGGAGGAGCTCCGCTTGACCGCCGATGTTCTGCAAGGGGCGGACATGCCGGCGATCCTCGCCAACCGCAGCGACGGGGAGCTTGTGGAGGCGGGCGGGGGCGACGAGAAGTGGGTGCGGGTGGGCTCCTACGCCTCGCTCGAGCATCTCTGCACCAGCCAGGCCGCCGCGCTTGAGGGCTTCAACCTGGCAGTGTACATCATGCCTTACTTCCCGGCGGGCGAGGCGCAGATGCTCCGCAGCGGCGCCTGCCATGGTATCGGCTTCAGCTTGCTCAACCCGGGGATCGTGGGCACCAAGATGGTGGCGGCTGATGCCCTTCTCCTACAGCGCGGTGAGCTCCCTTCGCTCCTTGATGATGTGCAAGCGGCTATCGACGACATGCTGGAACAGGGATGCCCGGCTGAGGATCACCCGTCAACGTCATATTCCATTGATGAGCGCAAGACAGCCAATTTGAGGTACATCAAGGCTCTCTTGAGGAGGGCATCGACCCGCATGACGCAATCGCTTGCATTGATTCTAGGATCCATGAAAAGATCTACGGTCAAGACAACGCATATGATCCGTGTGAGCCCGAGCTCGACTCCGAAGAGCGTCGCAACCTGACATCAATGTCACTGCACCAATTGGTCGAGGACGTGGTTGCGAGTGACCACAGGACAGAATCAAGCAGAATTTTGGAGCTGGAGGGTTGAGTGGATGACCACTCTTTGTTGGTAATTCAAGCGAAGATGGTTCAGCTTATGCGTGCATATCGCAAAGGTCTGTAGAAGATCACATCTACAAGATTGAGGCAGTGACGACTATGCCGTCCGTTGTAGGGTGTGGAGTGCCAAGTAAGTAAAATCCTTTGCATTTTCTCCTGCGGAGTGGATTCAATCTCAGATATACTCCTATATTGCTTTTGAGTGGAGCATTAAGGCTTAGGAAAGTTGCAAATAATTCCACCTAACATTGACACAGTGCTGCACTTTCCACCACCCGTTCAATTCAATTCAACCGTGCCAGCCCTGGAAAGCTGTTAGCCACTCAGGCAGATGAGTCAAGGTTTATGTTTCTATATGATCATCCTGGTTGCGTTGTAGCTAATGACTGAAACTGTTTGATCTTGTGCTTTATTTAGTATAAACGAGGAAGATCTAATCTTAACTGAAGATAGTACCTGAATGATTTGATCATGCAGAATTGTACCACTTGATGTTGGGATGTGGATATAGATCTACATCTTAGGTTACTTAGTAACATGTTTATCTGGGTTTCAGCGACTATAGTATAAACTACGAAATTTTGTAGCTTGTTCCTTTCTTATCCATTGATCTCACTTTCTACATTTTTGTGATGCAAAATTGGGATAATTAAGGTACTCTGTAGTAAAGGGAAAATGAGTTATTGGCCAAAGCTTATAATTTGTACTTTATTGATCTGTTCACAAATGAACTAAGTGCAGCTTATAGAGACATATTATCAGGCAAATTCCTAGTTTCTACCATGAACAGTTGCTATTTTCCATTTTTGTATTATCTATATGCTTTTTAGATCTCTGAAACGTGTAAACATTGGGAATTAATATTTGATGTAGCCTAACAGGATTAATACGGGTTGCTGACTTAATCTCAAAATTCTGAAGAAAAATGATAATGCACACCATGTAAAGAGAATGATGATATTCATACTCTCCCAGAGAGTGCTGAGGCTGCTCTTATCTTGTTTATATAGTGATTATGGACTTAGTGCACAAATTTAGTATGTTTTGGAATTTTATTTATGGTAAATTCATGGTTAATTTGTACATACATGCACTTATTTGCAGCTCATTTATTATATGGGAGTAAGAGCATATTTTTATTATTTTATTACAATAACAGTTAATATCAATTAGCATATTGTAGTATCCATTGATGGACAAATTTCATGCCAAAACATAAATTTTTTGTGTTTTGATCCTTCTACATTTTGTGCTACAAGGTCAACGGGTTACATTCATGAATTCATTATCAATTATTTACATGATTCTATTCTTCTTTCTGTGTTATGAGCTTTGGTTAATTGCCCCTTTGGAAGGACAATGGCCTAATATTATTTGATATGGGAATCTCACTGGACAAATCTCTCATTTTTTTGTTATTGCCTGGTATTGCTATGCCCTATTAACTATCCATGTTCTGATCAACTATTACCTTATTACGAATTAAAGTTGAACTTATTATTCCCTTCATCTATCATCAGAATTTGGTAGGGTGGCTAGGTTAAGCCAGTGGTTAATTACAACAAGTGCTCACTTCAACTATGAATTGTTTATTGTTCCTCTTTTTCAGATTTTGGGCCGCCAATGTTGCAGTGTAGCTGTTGCATACCTTGGTAGATAGCCGGGTTTCTTAAAGACAGGTTGTGTTTCCTCGCTTCTCCACACTTTGCGCATGCGATGAGTCTCTGGGGTGCTTGCCGTAACGGAATCCAGAGAAAAGTAAACGTCAGAGGTGCGGAGCGAGGAATGCAGGTGACAGACTGCTGGTTGGTCACTGGCAGCGCAACTTTTTAGCTCTTCTTGGACAAGCTAGTTTGGACGTAGGGCCAGGCCAATCAACGTGTGGCGTGGGTGCGGGTGGGCTCCTACGCCTCGCTCGAGCATCTCTGCACCAGCCAGGCCGCCGCGCTTGAGGGCTTCAACCTGGCAGTGTACATCATGCCTTACTTCCCGGCGGGCGAGGCGCAGATGCTCCGCAGCGGCGCCTGCCATGGTATCGGCTTCAGCTTGCTCAACCCGGGGATCGTGGGCACCAAGATGGTGGCGGCTGATGCCCTTCTCCTACAGCGCGGTGAGCTCCCTTCGCTCCTTGATGATGTGCAAGCGGCTATCGACGACATGCTGGAACAGGGATGCCCGGCTGAGGATCACCCGTCAACGTCATATTCCATTGATGAGCGCAAGACAGCCAATTTGAGGTACATCAAGGCTCTCTTGAGGAGGGCATCGACCCGCATGACGCAATCGCTTGCATTGATTCTAGGATCCATGAAAAGATCTACGGTCAAGACAACGCATATGATCCGTGTGAGCCCGAGCTCGACTCCGAAGAGCGTCGCAACCTGACATCAATGTCACTGCACCAATTGGTCGAGGACGTGGTTGCGAGTGACCACAGGACAGAATCAAGCAGAATTTTGGAGCTGGAGGGTTGAGTGGATGACCACTCTTTGTTGGTAATTCAAGCGAAGATGGTTCAGCTTATGCGTGCATATCGCAAAGGTCTGTAGAAGATCACATCTACAAGATTGAGGCAGTGACGACTATGCCGTCCGTTGTAGGGTGTGGAGTGCCAAGTAAGTAAAATCCTTTGCATTTTCTCCTGCGGAGTGGATTCAATCTCAAGTCTTACCAATATTAGTTACATAGTAGGAGCTCGACTACGTTTTCGTTCACATCCGTTTTGAAATTCGCTAATGGCTTCTTTTTCGAAACTTATATAGGATACTCTCGCGAAGAAGTGCCAACTTCTCCACCTGTGTCGGATGGAGATTTGACAAAAGCTCACCTACCTTGGAGTGACGACACAGAGGACCAGCTGAGTCAACTTGATGACGAGGAGGAGGAGGAGGAGGTTATAGATGCAAGCCCGTGACCACCCGAGGTTGCCATGTCATAAGAGAAGCCGTTATTGTGGTTTCATATCGTAAGAGAAGCCGTTATTGTGGTTTGAAAATGTGACTTGTATATATTATTTGCCTGAAAGCACTTGGCATGTATATGTTGATTTCACATTCTTCACATAATGTTAGTAGCACCAAGTTCGCCTGTCTCTAAGTGATCTACATGCTCAATTTGGTAGGAGGAATTGCCATCCTTGCATTCAGAAATTTGATTTTATCACACGTAAGCAGGAGGAATTTCCATCATTGCATTCATTTTCCAGCCAATTTTATCACACGTAATTATTTGATGAGGCATATAGTGCTTTTCATTGGCAACGAATGTATACGGACTGACTGATTAATGATCTCAACCGCTGATGTGTGATTGGACCAACCCAAATAGAGCACTCCTGGGCTGCCTCTGCACATGGGACCCACCTAGGTGTGTTGTTGCCTTGTTGGTCAGGATGCAGGCACATGTTCTGTCTTATTCAGTTGCAATGTAACACTCTGTGTTAAGGAAAATCAAAGAGCTAGGGAAAAATGGTAACAGAATGAACAAATCTAAATACAATTGTGACGAGAGCTAAATGTTCAGAGAGACCAAATAACTACAATTGCTGTGGGGCGAGGCAAATATTCAGGATAAAACACAGCATCCTCTCAAAGGGAGTTTGCGCACATCCCTTTCTTATACAGCATCCTCTTAAAGGTACTATGACAGTATGACCCCAACCAAACCAGCAGGCTGCGGATGAGCATATCCCTAGAATACCTGCCTGCCTGTCCTACACACTGCCTAAGCGCCTTTCCAAGATCGGACTCAGGGGAAGGTAGGACATCCCGCTGGGATGCCACCGAAGAGAGATCTCCCATGATGAATGGAAGTGCAACAACGGACCACCTTCTTTCTTCTTGTACATCACCTTCTCCTTTTCCTTCTTCAAATCAGCAAGGGTCACCAGGGTACCAGAAAACAACACATCAGCAATGTCAAATGAAACCATGCAATGGGTATATGCTCAAATGCTCAGGACTGTAAGTTGCAGTCAGATGCTAACTTTACTCCTTTCTTTCCATTTTCGTACAGAATAAGGCTCAGCTATATCAAGACAGAATTCAAGAGTGCTGTTTTCTGAAATTTAAGATTTTGGGTGCTACCCAAATGTTGGTTCCTGCAGCAACTTCAATCAATGCCAGTGATAAGAAAGGTAATGATTTAAAGCAAGGCTTTCTGCCTTTCTTCAGAGGAGCTGAAATAAAATGTTACGTATTGACTAATGTAATGGTTTCACCTCTTTATCGACTAATGTATGTACTGCAATAGCAACAATCTGCAGGCACCTTTGGCTCTGCATGTATGAATACATCCAACTGATAGGTAATGCGTTGCGTACTCGGAGAATATATTGCTGTCAAATCCAGCTAGCTCATCTAGGAACCATGAATGCAAGTCTTAGATTGTTTCTGCTTCTAACATTTGGCACTGGATAACTCACTCACTATGTTAATTTCTGTGAAAATGTGAATACAAACTGATGGATTCATGACTTCATCTTGTTTTTATCCAATGTCTCACCTTCAGACAAGTGCTTGATGCAACAAGCTCGATATATGGACAAAAAATTGGCAACAAGACAGTGGGAGTAGCAGGGAGGTCTGTACCCCAAACTTCATTAAAACTACATATAGGCTGGAGAACAATCATTGCCATTTGAATTTTCTACATGTGTCATATAAAACGGAGTGAACATTGAGAAAATAATTGGGTGGTTTTAACTCTATTCAGAAAACAGCTTTACAGGAATCGTAGTGACCATCTCTACTCTACAAGCATACGATTCACAGCGCAAGTAAATTAATCCACCAGCATATGAACAAATATACCTATCGGAACAAGAGGCATATTAACCTGGATGCCCGATGCTTACACTGGTACCTGGCGATCCTCCCCCTGAAACCAAGAAGAACAAGATCCATATTAAGGTTCGAAGAAAATGTTAACGTGGAGAGGGATGGGAGAGAGATAAGTAGAGGAGAGCGGGATTGGGTCCTCGCCAGTGATGCCGATGCGGATGCGGTGGTGTTGCAGGCAGCGGTGACCAGGCGTCGTCGGAGACGATGCAGACTTCTTGTGGGGCAGTCCGAGAGGAAGAGACCCCTTGGACGCATCTTTCTTGGATGCGCCGAAGGAGATCTGGTAGGTGACGCGTCCTTCTTGGATGCGCCGAAGGATGCTCGCCGGAGGACGACGAGCAGGCGGCGGCGGAGCCCCTCGAATCGATAGCTCGTTGTGTTGCAGGCCGCAGGTATCTTGCGGGCCGTGGCGGCTTGAGCACAGCAGGCTTTGCAGGCCGAACCGTTTGAGCCAACGAACGAAATGTGGGCGCCTGCCGAGACCCGCTGGTACATTTTTGCGGGCCGGGCTTTGCAGGCTACCAGGCCGGCCCGCACCTGCTTGCATTCTGAGTTGTTGGTTCGCTTGCAGCCCTGTGCTCCCCATCACTGTGACACACTGACCCGCCGCAGCCGCCGCCCGCCGCCGCCGGAGCGAATTCGCGGGGCAGCTGGGGCGAATTCCTCCAGTCGGACTCGGAGTCTCGGACCGAGCCCCTCTCTCTCGGACTGGAGCTGCTCATAAACGGACCGGATCTGGATTCGAGTCCGAGCATGGATCGATCTTTCCTCGTCGACGCAAGACCTCATGCCTGGGTACCAATAAAGCCCGAGGGCGCGAGCTGCTCCGAGGCCACCGAAGAGGAAGAGATCAATCTCCTGCAACACGCGGAGCAAATATTTCCTGGTATGCTTCGATTCATCCCCCTTCCCCTTGTTAACCCTAATCTGATGAATGAGACGAGCAATGCATTGGATTGCATGTTTTGGCCTGGTTGAGAGAAGGAAAATGTCCGATTGCAGGAAGAAATTAGGGTGCATGGCTGGATTGCAGGATTCCTTGTTTAGGCTGTCGCTGTAAATTTCGTTGCCAGCAAACTTTATATTGCGTATGGTTCTGTGGGGACAAAGGCGCGCTAAAATCACATGTGCAGCCACCCAAAACCCGGTTGCTGTCAAGTTTCACCATTCGTAGTGAGAATAACATCTTTTTGAAAAATGCAAATATGCAATCATATTCAGAACAGACATGACAGAATAGTAGCAAACAGTATCTGATTCCATGCTTTGGCCGTTGAGCCGTATGTCTTAAGCCTCAAACACCCTTCAATTCTGTAAACTAACCATCATGCAAAAGGTTATAGTTTTTATGAGGGTTTAAAAAAATTATTTGGTGCTGTCATACCTTCTTGGCTCTTTCAGTTACCTCAAAAAGGAAGGTTGTTTTGTGAGGTATCCTATTTTTGCTGCCACCATTTACCAGCGATTGTTGCATGCAGAGAGCTCCATGGGGATGGTCAACACAGCGAGATGCAAGCTTCAGCGCTGCGATGGAGGTCGCATAAGTAGAAGCAAGAAAAATTTCCAGCTTCACGACTTTCCTGATGTATGTGAGTTATACCATTATTTCTTGTAGGAGTCTGCTATTTGTTGGGTTAGTGCTGTTATAATTTCAGGAAAGCATGGCGCCTTGACATTTCTTCCTGTCTGTGCCTCAGGACATATTGCACAAGATTCTTTCACCCTTAACATTTAAGGAAGTAGTACGAACAAGCATACTGTCTTCTACGTGGAGGCAGACATGGAGGAGCTATCCAGATTTAAACTTCTCTAGGGACACACTAAATTTCAACAGTTACATCCCACTTCATGCTGATGATGAGATAGAGTTTTTTAAGAGAGTTAACAACATCTTAGAACATCACCACTGCCCAAGGCTAAAGAGGTTTAAGGTTAGTTTTGGGCTGCACAATGGACACAAAGATCATCTTGATCGATGGATTAGGTTTGCTGTTGACTCGAAGTCAATGCATATCGTTCTCAACTTGACTCCAGTTCCAGAGTGCCTACAGGATGCCTACGTCTTTCCCCTTCACCTTTTTCAGGAGTATAACTCATGTTTCATCGAATCTCTCAGGCTTGTCCTAGTCATTTTGAGGCCACCTACTGGATTTTGTGGCTTGAAAAATCTCAAAAGGATTGTGCTCCACAGGGTGCTTCTCTGGAGAGATCTTAACCATGTGCTGTCAGCATGTGCTCTTCTTGAGCAGATAAGCTTGACTGACTGTTTTCTGTATGGTTTCACTCTATGTCAGCAATTGGTTCATCTGCACCATTTTACTATTGAAAATTGTCATGTGAAGAGCATGGAATTACATGCTACGAATCTTACCTCGTTTCAGTTTCAACAGAGGGAAATGCCTGTTATACTTGACGAGCTTTTGCTGCTGAAGGAGGCTAGTATTGAAATAATGTCGGGTAAAGATAATCTTGACTACTCATTCAATACTCTTCTTAGTGCCATGCCCAATCTCGAGAGACTCAATCTGAGTTTATGTATGAGAAGAGAGGTTAGATCCTAAGAGAACATGGTTATCAGAGTCGATATACATAACCAACTATTGCTTTAAACTTTTTAACTTATATTTTTCAGACAAAGGGATGGGCAGTGATCCCCCGTGATTTCATTCATCTAAAGTATCTGAAGATGGAGATCCATTTACATGGACATGTAGAGTGCTCAAGTGGGGTTCTTCGGCTAGTCTCCCTTTTGGAAGTAGCACCCCTTTTGGAAGAGATGGAATTGCACGTAAGTAAAATGTTTGCTTGTATATGTTTAGGGTCTAGGAACAGTTGGTGGGAGGTTTAGGTGTACATTCCCACTAAACCTGGTTCAAGTTTTCATCAGTTTGGATTTGGGTGTCTTTCTTCTTCTGAATGAAAACTTAACTAGTTTCTCCAGAAACGACTACCGGTTCTGAGAGAAGCATTTACTGGACCGGACATTGTGCTGGACTGGTTACAGATTGGTAATTTATAATTGGATTGAATCTGGTTAGATAGTTGGGCAATAGTTGGGAAGACACAATGATGGTTTGATTTACATATACTATGTACTTGTGCAGCAAAATATACTGTTTTGTCATCCCAAAAGAACAAATCCTATCCATTTTGTTAACCGCTTTGCGTTTCTTATACATTCTTCCACAACCTGGAAACAAGATATGAATAATGCTGCAAATTTCTTTTTGCATCATTGTTTGCTTACGGCGACTCCTGTTATTTCTAACCTCTGTTCCTGATCTAGTTTTGATATTCATGGTATATTTGTTGATTTCACTGAAGCTATACTAATATGAGAGTTTGCTTGATGCAGATGTGTATTTGTGATGCACCAATCACATTGTTTAAATTGAGTAAGAATAGATCTGGGGTTCAGCACAGTCACCTTAAGAGAGTCTATATGACTGGATTTTATGGTTGCAAGGGTCAGGTTGAACTGGCACGGTATATTCTTGCGAATGCTACGGCACTCCAGCATATGACTGTGGATCCGGTTTCCAAGATGATGCATAACAAGTTTGTGGATGCCTGGACAAGACTCAAAGAACATGATGGTCGTCGAAATGCCAAGTCTTTCCTTGCTCGACGGAGATTCAGCCAGATCCTTACTATTTTGTAAATGTAGAACTTTATGATACCCTGAATGCTGAACTACAAAACCAAATATTTAGTACCTGAAGAAGAACGGATCAGTTTGCATCCTGAGGTGGTTTTACTAAGGGCCCCTTTGGTAGAGCTCCAGCTCCACCAAAAACAGCTCCAGTTATGACTCCACTAGTGGAGCAGCTTCTCTGGTGGAGCTGGAGCTATTTTAAAAAAGTGTTTGGCAAAACAGCTTCTTTTCTTTTTTTTAATGGAGGAAAAAGTTCAATTGTCTAATATACCCCTGGTTTCCTAGCTTATTTCTCCTCTCTCTCAAGATAGCAACTGAAGTATCTGTTCATTGCACTTTGACGATATGCATAGCAAGATAGGAACAGTACCATACAGCACTTTGACGATAGAGAGAAACAGCATGTGACAACTGAAGCATTAAAGGAACAGAAAACAAAAGCACCAGCACATTAACAGCGACCTGGACAGAGGCACTTTCTACACCTCAGACATTTCTGGAGGTCCTTCATCCTTGGCAAGAACCCACTTTGTGAGGTAGAGAGAGAAGAACAAATTGAGAGTGCATATACAGAACACAAAGACCACAATTGGCGATGTACTGGGATTTATCCTCATCAACAATCGGAAGATCTGTAGCAACAAGATACACTTTATAAGAGAGAAATGAATAATATTAATATCCAACTGTTGCTCATGGCATGTTAAATAGACCGGTTTGCTGAAGACGGTAACATTCCACTTGAAGCACTCCAATGATCATCCCTGATGTTGTGGATGTCTTCAAACATAATTTCTAACTTGTCTTGCAACTACATGAAGTGAACATATTGAATTAACTAGCATATATATGCATAGCTTATTGAAGTTGCTGAACTCTCATAAGGTTTGGCATTCAAATACAGTTTTTCAGTATGATTTACAGTTACTTGTACTCAAAAGTGAACAGCATGATTTTTGCTGACACTAGCTCCTCACATGTGAAATTGCTGCCTTGCTGAACAGCATGATTTACAGTTAATGATCTTTGTGACAAAGGTGACACTAGTATGATCTGTGCAAACTCATGTGCACCACCTAGCAAAAGAACACAGAGGGCACAAGCCCTGTGCTTGCTTCTCAAGTAGACCATCACAAATCAATAGAACCAGCTCCCCTAAATTTACTCAATAAGACCATCCTGTCAAAACTAACTCAAATTTACTCATGGGTCATGGCAAAGTTTTCTGTTGAAGTAAAGTCATCACTAATCAATAGAACCAGCTCCCCAAAACCATAAATACATGATCTAGACTCACACAACAACAAATAAACCAGATGCAAAGAGCTAAAAACTATGCAACCATACAGATCATGACTTGGAGCACACAAGAGCTTATCCTGTGTTGAGTTACATAAATTATCCGGCAGCAGATCGCATTACACCATACAGATTACTATGCAACCCTGGTGCTTAAAACTATGAAATGCCTTTTTCTCCCTTCCCTGAAACAATTATATCGAACCCAATTAAAGCTAGCATTTCACTAGTGCACGGCTCATATGCATCACAGGATCATACTATAAATCTAACAAATTAACATATATGAAGTCTTTTCAATCAAGATGGCAGAAGAAAATAGGTGAAATGCTATTTCAGAGACACAAATAACTCAAATAGTCCTATTACTTGCAGCTGTTGATCATTTGTTTCTGCACTCACCATCAGTCACCATAGAGTTCTAACGCAAGTCTTCAATTTGTACTGTACGTGGCGCTTCCTTCTAGTGTCCCAATGGGCACTTCTCCTGCTTGTCCTGCGGCGACGAGCTGGTGGGTATCAGGTGCTCACACGCCTCTCTATGCAACGGCATCCTCGATCGCAGCCTCGGCATGGAGCGCGCCGTCCAATCCATCCTCTTCTCCTGCCGCCACGCCGAGCACGGGTGCACCGAGAAGACCCGCTACTACGACAAGGACGCGCACGAGACGGCGTGCCCGCGCGCGCCGTGCTCCTGCCCGGAGCCCGGCTGCAGCTCCCCCGTTCCGCGCGAGGAGCTCCTGGCCCACCTCACCGGTGGCGCCGCCAGCCACAAATGGCCGTCGACGGCGTTCCGGTACTGGGTGCCGTTCGAGCTCCGCGTGGCCGGGCCGAGCGCGTAGGTGCCCCGGTGCGCGGACGACGAGAAGCTCTTCCTCGTGAGCGCGCAGCGCGCCGCGGCGCCGCCGGGGAGGCTCGCCGTCTCCGTCGTCGGCGTGGCGCCGTACGTGGGGAAGGCCACCCGGTTCGGGTGCTCGGTGGCTTTCTCGACCTCCGCGCGCCACCGCGCCACGGAGACGCTGGATAACCTCCTGTTGGTGGAGCACACCCCGTTTGGTAGGGCTTCCGGTGGAGCTGCTTCAAGAGCTGTACCAAAGGGGCCCTAATATGGACCAAGTGAGAGGACTTTGGCACATGGGCACACAAGCGACATGTGATTGGCAGAGAAGAAAAGTATCACCCCTCTTGTCACATGTGGCAAATGTTCTCACTTGTTCTTTTAATGTAAATGACCCGTTTTGTGAGTTTAGAGGGTTAATTTATTAAGATTTGCTCCTGAGTTGCCTGATTTTTTCTACTCCTGTTAGTCGACGCTCATGTGTTAATACTTACTTAATAGCGCAGCCGGGTCCGCTCCAAGTCGCGTGTGTCCATTTATTGTTGTTAAAGGGTCTGCTGCGTTGTTCCAACAGCCATTTAGACTGTGTGTGGTGTGGTTTATTTCTCCCCTTTCACTTCGTTCTCGTCGCCGAGTGTGGGGCAGCTGGAGTGGTGGCGGCGATTGGTGTCCTCGTCATCAGATCAGCGACCAGCCGATGTCGATGCTGTTTAAATATGCGAATGTCGATGCTGAATACATTTTTGTTGTGATTTTTGCATATGTTAATGCTTGATTTAATGTAATTTGATGAATTTTCATTTTTATTTATATTCATGCAGTACTAAAATAAATCTGAGGATATTATGGCTTTTGTTTGTAGGGTTTACTAATACCATCTGTTGTGTATGTCCCAGAATCAGCTTATCATTTTTCACCTTGTTTTTGTCCATATTTACTTTAGCCTATGTGATTAAACTTTAAAGAATTGTTTTCCATTATTACCAGAAGAAGCCTGAATAGAGAATGGTATGTCCATCTTTTGTTCTAGTGTGAGACCTTGCAGTCTTCATTCTTGAGACCAACAGACTTTGATTTCAGGTGTATGTTTGGGTGGCATAATCTTAGAAATGGACCATTAATTCATTTCACTAAGAACCTCAAATTTATTCGAAATTTTTGCTTTATATAGAATTCGTAGATCCATGGACAAGTCCCTTGTCTGTGTTGTTGGGTTCTCACAGCAGGACTGCTTTTTTGATGGATAATTAGCCTTGCTCCTCTACCTTTCAATCAATGGAGCAGCTGCAAGTTCCTCACTAGCATAGAGTAGATAGCAGCATGGCTGCAGTAGGAGTAGATGGAAGTGGTTGAAGGCCATACCATGTACTCCCTCTGTCCCGAAATATAAGTATTTGTTGACTTTTTCTGTCAACGTTTGACCGCTCGTCTTATTTAAAAAATTTATGAAAATATTTTTTTTTGTTATGACATGTTTTATCATTGTATATATTTTAAGCATATCATAATGATTTTTACATTTTTATAAATTTTTTAAATAAGACGAGCGATCAAACGTGATGCGCAGAAATCGAGAAATGCTTATATTTTGGGACGGAGGGTAGTGGTTGGTTGACCATGGCTTGTACCTAGCTCACCTTGTCTATATAATCAAGAGCAGCTGCAGCTCCCAAGTCAAGCAGCACCCATTCCACCGTGTGCTCTTCCTCATCTCCTTCCTCTCATCTCCTTCTTCACCCAGCCAGAAGTGTGTGTGTGTGTGTGTGAGTGGGCTTGTGCTGTGCTGCTGGCCAGGCAGGGATTGGGCTAGCATTTTTTGAGTTAGTCCATATGTCCAACCAACTGGACTATTTGCTCACGCTCCCGATTGCTATCATTGGAATTTAGGTGCTTACGGTTTTCCTGCATTTTGAAGAGGTTAGCGCTTCAGCCCATGTAAGTGTACTGTGTCCGTGCAAACCAAGGCCCTATTTAGTTCCCGGTCACATCATCAAACTTCTAAAAATTCTCTCTCCAAACTTCACTATTCACCTATCACATCAAATCTCTCTACTCGTGCATGGAGTACTAAACGTGGGTAAATAAAAATCTACAGTATCCGATGTGACTTTTTCACTTCACTTTTTACCTTTTTCCAGGAACTAAACACCCCCCAAGATGAACTTGCACAGTATTTACAGCTAGGTAAGTTTGTATAATTTCCATACCACTCATTTGTAACTTTTCTACATATATCTGATCATGTGCTTTTTTTAGTCTCTGTGTGTGTCAGTGTGTGGTTGCTGATGTACACTCTCTCTGCAGTGGTTTAATGTGCTCGGCTTGCTTGCATTTGTTCACCTGCAGTGCGTGGTTTAGGGTTTGGGGTTTAGGGTTTAGGGTTTATGCTCTTTTTTAGTCTCTGTGTGTATCCAACCTTGTACTGAACCCTGCTTGAGCTGATCCTTCTCTTTTAATTCTACATTGAGTGGCAAATTGTTACATCCATCTATTATTAGAACTGAAAAATCCAAGAAGGAGCTGTATAAACCATTTTTGTCAATATGCTATTCAATTATGGAATTATCTCTGAATTTGTTCCCCCGCGGTTTATAACTTTTTGATGAAACCTTTTTATATTATTGTCCGGCTTGCCGCTGACAACACAAACTCTTCTTTCTGTCTGTGTCTGCATACCACAAATCAGGCATGACATCAGGAACTTGCAATAATGCAATATAGAAATTATAGCCCTTACAGTTTGTATAATTTCCACCTACTGTCACTACAAATTGCTTTTAAGGATAAATTTGATCAGGTTTTTAAAACAAACTGCATGTTTATTTTTCCATCTTGAATGATCATCTGGAGCAGACAACAACTTAGTTCCTGAATGTTTAATTTTTATGCAGGACATCTGTAGGCTGTAGCAGATATCTGTGTATGTTTACTGATAGCACCTTCATGTCTGCTCTTTCATTATCGCACTTATGAGCTCAAGAACAGCTGCCTTAAAGATTTTCTATGTGAGTTGCATCTAGTCAGTATACAACTATACATGAGTCTATTAATTTCAAGAAACCTTCTATGAGTTCTAGTGGTAAATGTTGTTTATTCATGCCCTGCGTAGGATTGGGTGGTAGAGAATGAAGATGGTGGGAATCCAGCTTTGCTAGCTGCCATAACCGGGCTGGCAGGCTAAGCAACTGCATGCTTCACCTTCAGGTTTGCACTTCAAATGTGGTGTTTATTGATTATTTTAAAATTTGTGTGTTACTTGGAACCTACAACTTATCTCTGATGCTGCTATGTCTTTTTTTCTATCATATATAGGCCGCAAAGAAATCTTTACTGTTGTTCTCAAATATTCTACAAGGATAAAGGTTGACATTCTGTTACAGACCTCCTGAACCGGCTCCAGACGAAGAGCCTCGTTAGCATTGAAGCTGGCCGCTAGTTACCTGCAGGTTTTCGCCTGTCGGGCGTACGTGAAGGAGCTGGTCCACATCAACAAGCTCGCAGATTGGAGCCGTGCCGGCATCTTCATTGGCTACACGGAGGGTACGAAGGCGTATCACATCCTTGATCCGGTGACGCGGCGGGTGTGCACGGCGCGAGATGTCGTGTTTGATGAGGCGAGCGGCTGGGATTGAGCTGGAGAAGGCAATGCGCGGACGCCGAGAGAGTTCACTTTCGAGTACATTTAAACCGAGATGCCCGTGGCGACAGGAGCCAACGGGGCAGGGTCGACACCACCGGCAATCACCAACTCCCCTGCCCCTCCCGCGCCACCAACACCTTCCTCTGCGCCTAGTGCCGCAGCCCCTGCGACACCAACGGCTGCGGCACCGATCTTTGCGACACCAACTGCAGGCGCCTCGGCGTCGACATCACCACCGACTGAGTTTCTGACCCCTCTTGAGAATGACGATGACAGGCTCGACACGGCGCACGGAGAATCGTCGGTCCGTTACCGCACCTATGGCAACCTTCTCCGGGAGGGCGAGCAGGTGCCCGGACTGGCGACGCATGACTTCAACAGGGAGCCGCACCTGGCGAGCACGGGGAGCCATCCTCCTTCGCCGAGGCTGAGCAGGACGCGGTATGGCGTGCGGCGATGCAAGAGGAGATAGATTCCGTTGAGCGGAACCGCACCTGGGAGCTTGTGGAGCTGCCTCACGGACACCGTGCCTTCACCTTGAAGTGGATGTACAAGCTCAAGTGGAATGAGGCGGGCGAGGTAGGATCCATAGCTGTGCGGGTAGTTTCGAGAATGGATCTGGATGATCTTTTTGAGCAAAAGAATGATGTGGCGAAAGCAGTACTTGAGGAACTTGAAAAGGTAATTTAAATGCCAATCGTTACTGGTAGTCTGGGATTGGTTCAAAATTATTGATTCTGCATTCATATAACTGCAGTGGCACATCTGGCCATTGTTTTCGTTTCATGTATTGCCCACATTCATGGCATACATGCTCTCATGGATTTGATCCATTCTGCTAATATGTTTAATTAGCAATTTGTTCTGTGATCACTGCTCTTTTCTATCAAAATTGTTCTTATACCTGCCCTGTGGTGTGCTTGTGATGTTGAATCCTAGCTATATGAATTGATAATTATCACCCTTGGTGATGTTACTGTGTCAATGCTGTTACCTAATTGTGAGCTTTGGGATCATTGGGAAACCATGTTCTTTGTTCTCACCTGAACTGCTCGCGAAATATGAATGACCTCCATGTTTGTCATAAAGGGCATGACCGCATGATTATTTGATAATCTTTATCTTTAAGGAAATTAAGCATTTGCTTTGCATCTAGAATATAGTTGAATGATAGTTTCAAGCATTGGGTTTTGTATTTGCCTCATTCAATTTAGAACAATCATCAGGTGAATTATGTAATGTTCCAGAGTTTAACCCAACAATTCTTTATTTTGTTAAATTACGACAGCACTGCATACATACATATACATATACCACATTGAAAGTCACTGATTTTGGACTCTGTGTTCTTCAGGCCTGGTATGTTTTTGTAACATATGCCTCCAGTACGACTTCATTTAATTATATGTGTCATATCTCTTCTTTGGTGAAGCTGTCCTATCACATATGCTAACTTTACTCTCAAAAGTGGCATAAAAGAGTGCTTTAGTATGTGACTAAAAAATACTTTTAGAGATGTTTGCATCAAAATTTAAATTAAATGGTCAGTTGGGTATTAAAAAATTGTGTTTATGCGGGTATTGATGATACACCTGGCTATTCCTGGTGATATTTACTTCGTTTGCTTCAAAGCTAAATTTTGAGCTTAAGATTTGGCTGTAAAAATTTACAAATGGATTAAGAAATAGTTCGTCACCCTATCTATATTGTAATTCAGATTTGCAATGTTATGTAACAATTGATCTAATGGGACCTGCTGTTTTCTCTCATTTGTTATTCATTTGTTGATCTTTAATATCAACTTTCTTCCCTTATTTTCAGGTGCTCGAGACTGCGCTGCTTTCCTATGAAGGGCCAGAACTGAGTGATGATGGATTTTTTTTTGTTTCTTCTAGATGCGCTATTTGTGTATCGTAAGACACTTAGAGCTGTGGTATAGCAAACATTTTTGAAGTTTTGTGGCTGATGCGCTAGGTTATATAATGTTGGCATGTTACTTTGACATATGTACTGGTTAATGATGTGTCCATATTAATGCCAGATGTGGCCTTACTTATTTCATTTGGCATATCTTTGATTACATATATTACAAGTGTCTCAGATGGTAGAAAATTATCTATTTTTTGCAAGGTTGGAAAACTTATCTACAACTTTTTGCACAAAGGATTGAAAAATGATTCAAATATCTTGATTTGTCGAGTGCATGTGGCTCCCCATCATTGTCACTTATGAATAATATAATCTACAAATGAGAATAATTATGGTATGTTTTAAGTTGTTTTTTTTGTGTGAAACTAAAATGCTGGAAATATGGCTTTGCTGCGTCACATCTTTACTATAAATATATATTTTTTTAATACTATATGTTTCTATAAACACACGTGCCCTCTACTAGTGTGTCAAACGAGTGTAAGTAATGCAGAGACAGTGTCTTGGGCGTATTTTGCCGTCAAACTAAAATGTTTGAAATCTGTGTAAAAATGGACATACGGACTTCTAGTGGGCTGGACCATTATTTTTCAAAATTTGAATAACCTGAAGGGAGGAGGGAATCAGAAGAAGATTATTTACATTTCTTCTTTTCTAGTGTATGTTTTTTATTTTGATAAGTCAGAAATGTCATAGCCTTACGTAATGTCAAACAGCGAGAAAGGGGAAATGTGACAAGCCGAAACCAAAAACAACCAGCGTTGGTATCCGCAAACTGCAATTCACGAAGACTAGTTAATTAAACATTAGTACGATGCCCGGGCAACTTAGCCTAGACGTTCACATTCTATGGCCAGTCTCAATAAAAATTTTATGGACACAATTATCTAAAGTGACGCATCATCTAAAAATGTTTGAAACTAGGATGAAACACCTCCCTCTCAAGTCTCAATTCATAATTTCATCAATTGTTGTTTCCTAGGTCACATGCAAGACGCAAGCTGTCTAGGTAACTGTGTAGATGGGGTTTCATCACTATGAAACTCATTTCACCTCTCTCTTCATTAATACAGTGCCACATCATCAAAAATACTGACATGACAGTCAATTTATTGCTCATGAAACTTCCACTGAGACTGGCCTAAGGCCTTCTCAAATGGTACAGTTAATGCCTACATACCTACCTAGCTCTAAGTACTCTAAGGCCAGTCTCAATGCACCATTTCACTATACGGTTACCTAGACCAGAAACTACGTAACTGTGTCAAAGGAGTGTCACGGTGATGAAACTTCTCTCACATCTCATGAAACTCTTCCTTCTCTCTCCTATGCCACATCAGCACATTTAATGCCATGAAACTCCTACTGAGATTGGCCTAAGAGAGCATTTCTAATGATCTTCTTACATAATTTTGAAATGTGTATACGAGACTATCTCTTGATTAAAAGATGATTTTTTCTCTCTTTTTCCATTAGAGTATGTTTGGAACACAGGAATATAAAACACAAGAATGATAGGAAACATAAAAGATGAAAGTGGTGAAACAGAGGAATGTGAAAACGTAGGTAGAACACGGGAAGAAAAATACATGTTATAAATATTTATAAGTTTTTTCATGAAATAATATGAGTTCAAAACACATTGATAGTCAGGATATATAGATTGATGAGCGGATATATAGATTGACATTTAGAAATTAGAATATATGCAGATTGAAATGATAATATATGCAGGTGGATTGTCATAACACACATGTTGATACTCATAATATTTTGATAGTCACAGTATATGTAGGTTGATAGTCAGGATACACAGGATGATGCAAGCGAATACAAATAAGTTGGCACTTCAAATATATAAGATTGATAGCCATAATATATATAAGTTGATAGTTAAAAGTACACACATTGATACAGCGGATACATATGTTGATACTCAATATATATGTAGGTTTATATTCACAACATATACAGATGATAGTAATCAAGTTGTTAGACAAAAAAGTCAAGTGCGGTACTTACCATGGTATAATCGGTGTTTAAGAAGTCAAATACACATAGACTAGTCAATTGTATAACCATTAAGTTTTTTATACTAAATACTGCAACTTAATTTGTTGTTAGCCTGTTTATCACCATGCATGCCCACGTGAAAACCAACCGAAAACAGCCCAACCCATATGTGTATGGTCATGCGAGGGATAACTAGCGTATTATAGTTACGTGATATTAAGAAGCAGTCACTAAGGGCATGTACATTGCTACACGTAAGCGGTCTCATAGGTCGTCTCACGCAGTGCTACGTAGGATTTTTGCTGATGTGGAGGAGAGAGAGCGAGGTGAGAGGATGAGGTCGTTGGTTCGCGAAACAACCGTCTCATGAGCTAAAATTTAGGACTATGGGACAACTCTCCCACTATTGTACGAGTTTTGTTGCCATGTAACCAATAATATTTCTTTATTTTTCCATAAATTAAGGGACTTTGTATTACTATAAGACAATTAAAACAACAACACATTGTATAAGTTGTTTCAAGATTACGTGTCACTGCATGAGACCGTCTATTAGACGGCACTAATATACATGCCCTAGTACGGGCTAACTAATGTCTACTAGCGGGTCAACGGTTTCAGGATCGTACAGTAGCACGATGGGCCATGCAGGTCGTGTTGTGATATTTTTTTACCTGTAATAACATGTTGTAACTGGCGGATCTTAATAGGCCTAACGGGAGGAACGGGAGCCTGCCGGGCCAGCCCAACGGAGCGCGGTCGCGCGGTAACTCAGCAGCGCGACTTGTCGTTCTAAGTTTTCCGAGTTCATCTTACAAAGGACATCTTAGAAACCAACTATCTGGCTTCCGTTCACTTTTTAAGCTAGTTGGTTTAGAAATCTATTGAAGCCCATCAAATCACGCGGGGGAGAACAGACGAGCGGACGGCCCAAAAAAGAAAGCTACAATTTAAAATGTTCTGTTCTGTTACATATAAAGCCATGTATTTGGATTTTTTCATAGCGTCGAATTCTACTAGCCTCTGACAGTTTCATGTGATACCAGATCGAATATTTTTTATCAACCCGATTCAACATTTTAAAAATGTTGAAATACTATATTACAAATGTTGATACAACATGTGAAAAATGTTGAAGTAGTACATTTCTAATGTTGGACTAGATTTAATATTTTTTAAAACCTAACAATTAATATTTTCAAAAAGTTATTTCAACGGTTCTCACGTAGTATGTTGAAACAACATAACGAAAATGTTGAACTAGTTTAATGTAAATGCTGATTTTTTTAAAAACAAACAAAAATATAAAATATATCTAAATTGGAGCTTTTTGTGTTGTATAAATTGTAACTAAGATTATGGTTCAAACGGATTTGAAAAATAATTTACACTTTGAGAGAAAAATGAATGCAAAGATTAAATTCTAAATGGAATCATTCCGATACGTACCTTGCATGTTACCAGCCGCGTGAGGACACCAGCCGCATGAGGACAGCTGTCCATATGCGCCTCTCGACTGCATCCAGTTCATCGTTCCGCGTTCATCGTATCCATTCATTTAGACCACACGAATATCAAATAGTGGAAGCTAGCTTGACAAAAAAAACTTCCATAAGCCATATAGATTTCCCACAAGGAAAGAGAAGTTTTAGCCCAGACCAGAAGGTAGCAGCAGCCTAAGTAGCAAGTGGAGCCCAACACGCTTCAGGCCTTCAGCTGTCCAACAGAATGCGCTAAGACACACTGGTGCTTGTTGCTTCTTCTTCTTTCTTTTATCTCGCAGCAGTATTGTTTAGCGTAATTAACTATTACTCATATTATTTAGCCAGATAGTCAGATTATGCTAAATGTATGTGCGTGTCGTAGAGAGAATCGAGTCCCTAAACGTCGAGGGTTATCCTAGCCTTTGGCCCCTTTCTGCGTGTCGTCAGACTTTACCTGTTTCGTCGTCTTCATCATCTTGCCCAGTCTGTTTTTCTTCGAGAAAGGCAGCAATGCATGAACCCCAGCTTCTGCTTTGATGGCATTAACAGTTTAGCACTTATATTTTATAAAGAAGTTTGAACCTCACACGCGCTGTCTGTGCTTAAAACAGTCGAGCAGTTCACGGTTCAATTTCTAACTTTGAACCTCACACTCGCTGTTAGTGGTTAACATAGTCGAGCAGGTCAGATTTCAATTTCGTTAGATCTCTTCCTTGCTTGTTGGCAAAGTAGTATCTCCTGCTCAAATTCAGAACCAACCCAGAGGAACAGGGTCTAAACATGCATCTTGCCCATTCCATCAGCTTGGAAAACATAGAATGAACATCATTCCACCATCTTGGAACATGGACTGAGCATCTTGCATAACAACTGGGCTGCTTTGGTGCTGGAAAAAAGTTAGTATGTCAGACAACTAATGCTGGAAACAAATTGGACTATTGGGTGCTAGAAAACACAAAAATAAAAGCAAAAATGAGTCTGCAGACCCTGAGCCACCCTGACCAGGGAAAGCCTAGCAGGAACGATCCTCCACAGCCGTCGGATGAGCACATCCTGGCCGTTAATCACGCTCTGGCCTAGAGGTCCTTGTTCATCAACCAGAGTTGAGTGCTTGCCTCCTTTGTGATGAAGGATGACCTATAAAACAGATCCTGTTCAAGTAAGGTCGTGCCTTAACGCCCCAGCTCCTGGCTTATAAGCTGCGGTATCATCTTCTAAACAATCGAGGTGGCGCTAATCATTCGCTTGGATAGTATTTCAGTCTTTCGTTTTTCCTAGAAATTGAGCCGGCGCATAGCTGCTTTGGAACGAAATGTACCACCAGCTCAAGCACTTCTGGAAGTTCGCCTTACTAAAGCTTTTTATCTATCTTCTATGCTATATATACTATAAAGACAATAACTTTTGAAAACACTTCTCACCAAAATTAGAGCCACACCTACCTCACAGAGGACCCACCTGTCATGAAAAAACGTTGACAAAAGGAAGGGGGAGATCCATTTTGTCGATGTTGTAAGGTGATTTCCCCCTCGAAACCTAAAACTTTTTTCACCCAAAAAAGGGCCCTCCTAAATATACCTACATTTATACCCACGTCTATACACAATTATCCCATATCGCTAATAGACAATAAATTGGAGAGTTTTTCTCCATATAAATAAATGCCAACTATCTCTCTATATACATGAAAGAGCGAATATAAAGTATTTTTAAAAGTACTTTGTACGGTTTGCCATGGCCGACTAAAGTGACACTATTTTAGTACTTACATGTCATCAATAAACGTACGTTCCGCAGAATTGGGACACATGCGTAGAAGAAAGTTTAGCACGCGCGAGCCGCGCGGACATTGCAACTAGTATCAACAAATATATGAAATCAAAGTTACACTACAAGTTTCAAGTAAACAATAAAAAGTAAATAACTATTGATTAGTGAGTAGAGGGTTGATTGCGAACATGTACTCCTAAAATGAACACCCAATGGGGAATATAGTTATCTCATTTTTATTTTCTCAATGAAACTTTTTATAGACCTCATTGCAATGTAGTTTGGTCCCCTACCAAATTTGAGAATTTTCTAAGAAAATGTGGGTACTATTAACAATAAAAAAAACTATTAAGAAACTAAGAAACTAGATTGCAAAGTATACACACATGAAACATGAGAGTTTCTCCTTCCAAATTTGCATATTGTATAAATTTTATTTTTAATTTAAATATATTATTTATTACTAGGGTAGCCTACCCATAACCCTTCATATTCTCCCATGTGTTTTTGCTCCTTGCATACTTGCACTGTCTCAACAGGCAACAGCCTCCTAGTACCATGAGCCCGTCTGCCCGTGACCTTTTCTCGTCCTGCTACTGCTGTGTGTGTGTGTGTGTGTGTGTGCTGTCTCTTATACACATCTATGTGTGTGTGTGTGTGTGTGTGTGTGTGTGTGTGTGTGTGTGTGTGTGTGTGTGTGTGTGTGTGTGTGTGTGTGTGTGTGTGTGTGTGTGTGTGTTTTGCCTTCTATTCTGAAACACTGTTGTAGATCAGTGGAAATGCCAGGTAGGAATGGGATATCTTTTAGCAAGACAAAAGGATGTTTCATATACCCGATCGATAATGTACCAAGAAGTAAGCCGAGATCAAGTGAAACATAATGATAAATTGACAAGGCAGCATAGACCGTCTTCTTCGGTGACCAATATATAGATTTCCAAACGGAAAATTCAACAACTCTGACGCCGGCACACTGAACAACAAACAAAAATAGAAGCAGCGGGTCCAAATGGAATTATTGTACCCGATAGATCTTTGGCAGGGAGATACGGCTACGCAGAAAAACAGACCGCCCAAAAGCAGCAGGGAGTCCGGCACGGCGGCGACCCAGTGACAGCCGTTGAGGAGGCGCCGAACGAAAGGGGCCGGTACCAAGCCCGGCCTCTCCATTTGGCATAGCTTTAGCTCATGCTAAAACAGCTCTAGCTCGTCTCAAATACCTTGTTATGATTTTGACTTATTTTGTTAGGACTTAGGACAACGTCCGATATAACGGCTTCACGATCAAATACGGAGTAAATACAACATGCCAAAAATTCATAATACTGTTACATCTTTTTTTCTCCCTTTCTTCTAATTTTTGCTCTTTTATTACTTTTTACTCCCATTCTTTTTTCCTTCCTATCCAATTTTCTCTTTCCTTCCTGTCCTTATCTTTGGTTTTTTCTCTTTCCTTGTCTGTATGTGCTCTTTTTTTAATTGACCAGCGTAAATGTAGACACATATAGGCACACACACTCATCATTATTAATACACGTACATAAACCATATTTCTATTAGCACCTTCGAGAGACTGGATAGATAAATCCGTTATTAAGATTCAGAAGTCAGCATAGACGCCTCGCTGTCGACGGGGGCGTCGTTTATCACTGAAAAATAACGTCAGTTAAATCCTATAATAAATTCAGAGAAGACAACACCAGTGCTGAGTTGAGAATTCGAATTCTAACAATAGATTTCACCACAAGAAACCTTATTAACTAACGTGCGATAAGTTCGTTGCATGCATGTGCTTGGTTCGGGTGCATAAGAGATAGTTGCAAAGACTACGTGATTTAGAAACCAGTTTAAGCTGTGCCAAAGGGCACAATCTTCTAGACGCGTCCCAACAAAAGGAAATAGTAGATCAGTTCACTGCACTTTGACTTTAAAAAGGAATTAGGTAGGGCGAGGCTTGCGTGATCAACTAACAGAGCAGTACGTTGGATGCGCTTCTACACTGCATCTCAAAATCTAATAACAGAAAAACAAAATGGGGAAGGATGGATTTGCAATTTTGCACAATACACAGGATATATAATGGTTGGCTTGCTTTCTCTGAGTTTGCATGGCACATATACGCCATAAGTCTGAAACGGAGTATATCAGAACTACCAAATTTAACATGTTTAATGAAACCACAAAGTTGACTACCGGTTGAACAAGGAAAAAAAATCTAAGAACCAAGTTTAGAAAGATGATGATGGGTCATGAAGAAACGAAGGTTCAACTTTTCTCTTCTTAATTTCCCGTTCTTGCCTAGTCAAAGTTTAGAAAGATGATGATGATCACTAAAAAGAAGGGGTGGTGGTAAAGGTCTACTGTCTGCTGCTTATGTGGGCGGCAGGAGTTTGATCATATTTTCTTTAGGTGTTCTTTATGACAAGATTTGTTTGGTGATGTCTAAGAGATATTTTGAACACGAACGACTATCCTACTTCTTGGGTTGACCTGCAAGGGGGCTGGTTAGCATAGTAGAGACCAAAACGTCTCAGCTGTTCTTGTTTGCAGGATTAGCTTGGTTTATGTGGACGTCGATCACTTGATAAAATGGCGATTGAGCAGATCCACCTAAACAATCCTTAATCTTCTGTGGAATTTCATTGTGCAGAATTGGAGCCCACTGTTGAAGCAATCTAACCAGAAGCAAGTTGGCGAGGTGTTGGAGACGATGAAAATTTGGGTAGGCAACATATCTCCCTAGAATGCTGCAGCAGCTTCTGACGTTGGCCAAATCTGAGACTTTTTTTTTACGAAAGACCATTACAAACATAGACACTCGCATGTACAATCACTCATATGAATACACGTACGTATGCAAACTCTACCCCCTATGAACACCTCCGAGAGACTGGACCGACAGATCCAATATTGAGATTCACGAACTCATCACAGACGCTTTATATGGGGATCGACGTCACCTACCACTGAACAATAGCACCGGTTATTCTTAAAATAAATCTAGAAAAATTCAACATCCGAGTGAAGGACTTGAACCTAGATAGGCAGGTTACACCACAAGAAACTTTACCATCTGACCTTATGATCAGCTCGCAAATCTGAGAAAGACTTTGGTTTATAGATTTTTTGTGCTTTGTACCTGTTTTGGTAACTGGGTATCCGCCAGCTTGTATCAAACGTGTTATTGCTTTCTATAAAAGCAGAGTGAAATCTCTTAAGGATAAAGAAAGATGATGATGATGAGTCATGAAGAATATATAATCGCAATTTCAACTTGTATATGCTTCTAAATTTCTCGTTCTTGCCAATTCAAAGCTTAAAAAGGTGATAATTAATTAAGCTCTACTAACTTGCGTAAACGAGGAATCCTTGATGCAGATGCCGTGTCTTTTATTTGCAAATAATTCAACTCTGTTGGAGCAAACTTAGTCAATGAAGGATAGATATGTCATTGTTCTCGAGATCAGTTGTATAATAATGTAATATGCGAGTATCAATCGTGTGAGGTGAATAATCTCACTCTAATAGAAGCAGTAAGTGTTTTTTTTCCTCTAAATTTTTCATAGAACACGTTTTATTAGAAAAAAAGCAGTTTATTTTGCTATACGCTACCAGAAAACCGGAGATTCCTGTCGGTTTTTCAGAAACCGACGGGAAAAATATAAACCGACAGGAGTCTGCACGTGCTTCCGTCGGGTGGGGGAAACCGTCAGGAAACCGTAGTATATTCCTGTCGGTCTGAAGTAGCCGACAGTAATCACATAGAACCGACAGGGATGGGACAGTAGTTCCTGACGGTGGTGAGGAAACCGACGGGAATCAATACCTATCGGTGAGTAAACCGACGGGAAACCAGCGGACCGGCTAAAAAATTTCGCTCGCGCCCAGCCCAACGCGCCGAACGGGTAAAAGTTTTCGCTCGCGCCCAGCTCCTCCGAAAAATCACAGGGCGCGCTCATATCCCGCGCTACTGTACACTCGGGCCCACAACTAACGACCAAAGCAACAAAACTCCGCACCCCCAGCCGCTAGTTCCCAAACCCTATCCGGCCAGTTCTCGCGGCCCCGCCGCCGCTCTCGCACCCGCAAGACCGCTCAGACGCCGTCCTCCCCGACGCATCCGCTCCCTCGACACCGCCGTCCTCCCCCGACGCCGCTGCTCCCCGCGCGAGGATCCAAAAAAGGTGAAGGAAGAAGTCAGCTTCAACCACAAACCCACCACATCAAAGCCTGCAGCCTCCTCTATCTACAGGAAGGAGGTAATTGATTTCTCCTCTAGCACCTGCGTATTAATTTCTCCTCTTGCATTACTTTCATTTACAGAAGTTAATGCGTTAATAATATCATGTGGCATTATAGTTTTTCATGTGTGCTACCTGAATGCATTGCGATTCATATGATTCTTGTTGTGATGATGTAGCAATATAGTAATATTAAATCAGAAACATGGTAAAAAATATGGTACTGAACTCTGCTGATTACAATTTGCTTTTCTATCTCTATCAAACCATTTGAAGTACCAGCAGTAGTATATTAAATCACTAACAGTAACAATTTGTGAATGGTAACAGTGAGACAAACTATGGCTGGACGTGATTGGATGTATAGTGGATGGAAGCGTGGTAGACCAACATCTGATTGGATTGACCATACAAAGGAATTCTTGGATTTTTCCTTCTCTAATAATAGTGTAGTACAAGATGGTACCATTAAGTGCCCTTGCTCTGTGTGTAGGAATTATTTGCGGCAAGAAAGGGGTAATGTAGAGCTGCATTTGTGTCAAAATGGATTTAAAGAAAACTATAGAATTTGGACTGCACATGGTGAGAGTCGTGGCCATCAGCAAGTAGAATTTGAGGGTTTTGGTGAAACAGATGACATGGATGCTATGTTGGGTGACTTAGCAGCAGCTAACCCATCAATAGTGGATGAGGAGGAACCAACAGCTGCTGCTAAAGCTTTTTATAGGATGCTTGATAGTGCGGAAGAGTTAGTTCATGACCAAACAACACACTCAACTCTGTCAGCCACAGCTCGTTTGATATCTATAAAGTCACAATACAACCTGTCTATTGCTTGTTATGATGATATTGTGGCACTTATCCAAGAACTCCTACCTGCTGATAGTAAATTGCCAAAGGACTTCTATCGTTCAAAAAAACTGTTAGAGGGTCTTGGCATGCCATATAAAAAAATCCATGTTTGTTACAACAATTGCATGCTTTATTATAAAGATAATGAGGGGAAACAGACACGTGGAACTCATTCCTGACGGTGTTATCCGTCAGGGACAGAACTGCAATCCTGTCGGTACGTTTTTTCTGACGGCAGTCCCTGACGGTTGAGTCAACGAGAGCCGCGGTTGACCGGTCGCCCAAGGCCCGTCAGGAATCACCGACAGGAAATAATTCCTGTCGGCCAGCAGTCAGGATTCAGCGGTCATTCCCGACAATCGACTCCCGACGGTGCATCCCTGACGGTGTGCCGACAGGAAAGGCTTTCCTGACGGTATTTCGGTCTTTCCTGACGGGATGTTGCCGTCAGGAACCTCATCTTCTCTGGTAGTATAACATCCATAATACAACACAAAGTTACAGGTTTAGAAACGCAAACCTGTTTGGACCTGTATCTACCTTTTTGTGTATGGGTGTCTGAGTTTCCATCACAGAATTACTAAAGCATCTCCAAGAGATACAAATCATTTTAAGTTAAATTTAGCTATTGTTAGAGAAAAATGGTTCCAACAAACTCTGTAAATGACCCTTCAAAATTAGCGGCTCTCCATCCCACCTTATCCGCTAGTTATTTTTAGCTAGCCTACCTCACTAGCCATCTTTACAGAATCTGTTGGATTAACTCAAATGCATTTTTTGAGAGTAGCTAAATCAGTAAATTTGACTAGTTTTTTTAGTTAATCTCTTGGAGATGACACGTAATAAGCTTATTAACACATGCGCCTTGCCACTTGTTCGAACAGTCTAACAATGGCTGTTAAAGTAGTACTGCATAAATACCTCAACGGACTAGCAGTCTGGAATCTACAGAGTGTGGTATCTGCTAGTGTCAGTCTCAGTCGTTACCTGGTTTTTGCTTGCTTGTATGGCCGGACTATTACACGAGTGGTGTGCACATAAAAAAAAATTCGAAGAACTTGAACATTTGCTTGATTCATATTTTCAAAGAACTTGAACACTTGCCTCTCAGTTTCTTCTTATTTGATGATGATCGTGCCTATTACTACATGGATCATCAGGCTACGCGCGCGCGAGGGTAGCAGTTAGTTATTCGTGTGAAGTGAAATAATGGAACTGGACCGAGACCAACTCCCGTATCTGTGTCGACGTGTCGTGTCCCGCAAACAAGATGGCATGCTGCTCCCTCTGATGGATCGGCCTCTATCTGTTTTAATATTTCTTTACAGGTCAGAGAGATGCAGGTTTCGACGAAATTAGAATAGATATATGCATGCCTCGAGCATATATCAACTGCTGATGTTTACGTACGTGACCGGCGCGATCGATCGTCTTGTACTGATCATGACTGGATGACTGATGACATGACGGCGAAGGCACATGCACATGGTCATGTACATCCATATACAGTATTCCATTAATTCCTTTGGTCGATCGGGTGCCCATTATTCTTGATTTCCGGGGTTAGTTGGCTCAGCTAGCTTCTCGCTGCCTGCAGGTACTGCCAACGGCTGAGTTTGTCCACCATGGAAAGTAAGAGCTGAATTAAGTCACCGTTTGCTCTTCAGTGGAAAGGGATGAAGTCGCTTCTACACGAGACGGATGCTCCACTGAATCGATTCTTCGTTAAAAAAAAGTTATATATTTTATCAGAATGACTGATTTCGCCTGGCTGCAAAGAGGTGAAAAAAAAAGATTTAGTTAATTAGTGTAAAGACAAAAACGGAGCCAATTGACCAGTCGTCATGGATTTTAGAGAGGAACAACAAAAATGCGCTAACGATTTGCAAGGTGAAAGGGATCGTCGGATATAGTTTCTTCACATCGACAACGTAAACGAAGAATCGATTTTCTTCACATAGAGAGGGGAAAAAAGTCGCTGATCGGTTTTCGGGAGTTTAGAAAGAAAGATTATATATTTCTGAAGACGTAACCAATAAGAATAGTCGATGGCGATCTGCAAGCGGAAAAAGATATATCGTTTCTTCCCATCGACGACGTACGCCGCCAGTTAAAGTCAAGTGCTTTTCGCTGATCGGTTTTTGGGGGGTCTAGAATGGAAGATTTGGCACGCGTGGAAGGAGGACAAAACAAGGGCACAAGGCGAGGCAGAAAGGAAGTGAGAGGAGAGGAGAGAGCCAGAGAGAAAAATGCAGCAGCCCTATTGGCTTTTATTTGCCAATTGCCATCGCGCTCTCGTCACATTTGCTTGTGTTTCTTCCCATTTCTCTCTCTTCTCTCCCTTGGTGGACAGATGCTCTAGTGTTCTGGCTTTGATAGGATGGTCCTTGGCTTTTGTGCTAATCACAAAGTAGCACTTTGTATTCATAGCTTTCGAGCTTCAAGTAACAGTGTCTCGTGTAACGCAGATCAAATTTGCAATCTGTCTAGTATATCAGGTTCAAAATGACAAGAGCGATAAAATGAGCCCAATATTGACTACGTTTGAGATTTCAAGATTGTTTTGTAGTGCCACTTACATTACAATAGCGAAGAGCGTCGATCATTATTACAGTGTCAAAATTTGTAATTCAGGAAAGCTAGGAAGAAATTTGGCATTGCATATTCTCTGTACCCACAATCGTGCAGAGGCCCGGCCCATCCCAAAGTAGATGTCCCTACTTCCATCAATAATTTCCGCTCTCTCTCTCTCTCTCTCTCCTTTTTTTTCTGTTCTCTCCAACGCGCTGTGGGCTTTGCCCTGTGATCGGTGAAAACAACTTCCCCACAAAAAAGTCAAGGCAACCCAGCTCAGCCAGCGCGGTTGCGTTGCGCCTCGGCCTCTCCCTCTCCCACATCCAAACGGGCAATTTGGTAGCATTTGGTCCAGCGTGAACAATACGAATACATATATGATCCTACGAGTTCGGTGAAGGATCCTTGGGTTTTTTGCTAATCACAAGGGTACACTTTGTATTCATAGCTTTCGAGCTTCAAGTAACAGTGTCTCGTCGAACGTAGATCAAATTTGGAATCTGTCTAGTATGTCATGTTCAAGATGGCAAGAGCAATAAAATGAGTCCAATATTGACTATGTTTGAAGTTCTAGGATGACAATAGATCGAGCTGCTAGCTAATATGTTTAGTAGTTCCATTTTAGCCCTCGTCAATTACACAGTTTCGATTCATTAGTTTCAGAACACGGCAACTAACGAGTACGCAGGGGGCCCTGCTCTTGCAAAAACTTCTGACTTCCGAGAAGCTTCCTTCCACGTCATATGCGCCGCGTGCGATCCCCACTAAACCGCTGGGAGGCTCGAGTCCTCGTATCTTAAGCCAGTCCTCGTATCTTTTTGTAATCACATGATAAACTTTTCATGTATACTACCTTCGGAGCTTCAAATAGCAATGCCTCATAAACAAACACATCAATTTATAATTCTATCCCGATATATATGTTCATGATGACGAGAGCGACAAAATGAGCTCAATATTCACCGTGTTCGATGTTAAAATGGTACTACAGGGCCACTTACATTGCCAAGCCGTGAGCATTATTTGTACAAGTTTCAAGATTTGATCCAGTTACAAATTAGTCCTTAATCTTTCGTATATTTTCTCACGTAGCCCTGAAACAGCCAAGACGCCCTCCGGATTTTTGCTATATATAAACACCCGTAGTAACTAGTAGCCCCAACTCGAAAATCCCAAGGCCACGAGAAAGCGCTTGGATACGAGGACTGGCTCATCAGATCCCAAGAAAGCCGTAGCCCGGCCGAAAACCCAAGCCTCAGGCCCTCAGCACTCAGCAGAAGCCTCCCGAGATGGCCGCCGGCAACAAGACCGGCGAAGCCGCCGCCGCGACAGCGAACCTCGGCGACGACGGCCGCCGCGCGCCATTCCTTCTCCGCCGCCTCGGCGGCGCCGCCGCCGGTCGTGACGCTGACGCGCACCGCACGGCCTCCGCCGGCACGGGTGCTTTCAGCTGGGTGACAGAGGTTGGTCTCATCGTCACCGTGGTCGCAGTCGGAGCTGTGCTCAATCTCTCCCCATTCCCGGCAGCATCCGGCTCCGGGAGCGGCCTGACCAGCGCCACCAGTTTCTTCCTTTTGGCTCTCGCGGTCGCCGGCGTCAACCTTATCAACGCCGGCGTCTGCCTGACCAGCACCGCCACCGCACGTCGCGTTCTCGGCGAGGTGGCCGTCTTCGCTCGCCGGAACGTCGCCGTCTTGTGTGTCGCCGGCGCGTCTTCGGCCGCAACAGGTGTCATCGTCTTCGCTCCAGACCCGGTCCTGTGTTTCGTTTGCTTTGCTCTCTTCCTGATTTCCATATCATCTCTCGTTACGGTCGGCGGCTTAGCGAGAAGCACCCGCCGCTGAGTCGTTATTTGGGAAGAACCGAAGAACTAGTGACTAACGACGACAGGTGTGAGCGGTTGAGTTGAGCATTATTATATATTATTGGTGACCGGGGTTTGGATTAGTTCGGTTTTTTTTTTCTTGCGAGGAAGGTTTGGATCATTTTATTTGTGTGCGTGCGTGCGTGCGTGTGTGTGTGTGAGAGAGAGAGCAATAATATATGTTCGGTTTTTTTTTGCGAGGAATGTTTTGATCAACTCTAGGTGTTCGGTTAAATAGTGTAATCTTCAGCTCGCTATTTTGGCCCAGTCATGTGCTCCTGTCTTTTTACTCAAACCCATTTTGATGGCTGTATATCAGATATTTGCTTTTGACGGAGGTAGGAATTGAAGCAGGGCTCGACCGCTCGACTTGCTAAGTTTGGTCTTTTGTATCATGATGAGGTGCACATTCTTAATGTAAATAATTTATATGAGTAATTTGTCGAACTGCTATATCAAGCTAATTAACAGTTCAGAAATGATTTCATTCTTGGTACAACAACACACGTGACGAAGGACACATCCAAAATCTGTGTAGCTACAGTGTAAGCTACTCCGCCGTAGCTTGTAGTACGAACAGGATCTTCCAAAATCTGTAGCGCGTGTACTCCGTATGTTCGTTTTTTTAATGCACATGTTCGTAATATATAGCACTCCTAATTGTTAGGATGCGGCCATAGTCTAGTGTACCTTTCTTTTTCATTCAGTCAATCAGCCTTGTGGCCATCAGGCCATGTAAGAAAATTCTGCGTGTGACCATTGGGCACAGCCCTGATTGCAACTTATGATGAAAGTATAGGCTTCAGCCTTTGTGTTTTCAAGGATTCTACCTCTTCCTTCTTCTTTTTTTAGAAGGGTGCCTTGTTATTAGATAATCAAGCACGATACATCAGTACAACTAACACATAGAAGGCAACCTCGTCGGGCGGAAAGAGAACCAGCAACATGGACCAAGCCGACGGCCTGGACAGGAAAGGCTGAAAGGCACGGACACGGAGCTCACCCCATCCTCCCAAATCCCGCAAGAGAATCGGCAGATTCCCCAACTGAATCGGTAAAGGAAGCAGCAGCACCGCCGCCGGCCAAATGTCCGATGGCGGGAAACAAAAACCTCACAAATCCCACACCGGAAACCTTCATACTTTCATACAGGGTTCACAATTCCGGCCGGAATTTTGCGGAAAACCCGAAATTTCGGTTTTTTCGCTGGGTACCGGAACGGAAAAATCGTCCGAAATTTTATTTTTTATGTAAATTTAATTATTTATTTAAAAAATAAAATGCTACAGTACCCGAAATTTCACCAAAATTTCCGGAATTTTGGTTTTTTCGCTGGGTCCTGAAATTTTTTTAAAACCGGAATTGAAAACCCTGCTTTCATACCCATCGGACTGACCGACTCACATTTTGATCTCCTACGCTTGCTTTCACAGTCCCCCTACGAGCAGCCCGAAATTAATAAAGGAGTTCATTCAGCACCTAGCTGAGCGAGCGTAGATTCAAATATGTTGATTGTACCGAACGGAGGATTTGCCTTATCGCGAAAGCCACATTCATTTCGTTTGAGGAAGTCACAAGTTTTGTTCCCTAAAAATAACACTACCAGAATCATTCACATCCGCCCGCCTCCTCCGCCTCGGTCATTTTTGGACCCGGTGCTGATGGGGCTTCAGCACCGGGTCCAACGGCTAGGAGCGGGGGCGGCGCTGCGGGGTGCCAGGGCGAAGACATTAGCACCGGGTCGTGGCAAGACCCGGTGCTAATGCGCCCCCTTTAGCACCGGGTGCAGCCAGCAACCGGTGCGAAATGGCCTCGGCACATTAGCACCGGTTGCTGGCTGCAACCGGTGCTAAAGGGGGAGCATTAGCACCGGGTCTCGCCACGACCCGGTGCTAATGTGTCCGCCCGGACACACCTCCGCGCCGCCCCCGCTCCTAGCCGTTGGACCCGGTGCTGAAGCCCCATCAGCACCGGGTCCAAAAATGACCGAGGCGGAGAAGGCGGGCGGACGTGAATGATTCTGGTAGTGCTCCCTCGTCGCCCTGCTCACTTTCCCAAAATCTTGCAGTGCAGAGCTCGAGATGTACAGGTGCTAAGGTTTCGGAATCTCCCCCCAATTCCCCGTGCGATCTCGCAGGCCAACGCGCGCAGACGAACTGGCCTTTCGCGAGGTGCGGCGGCGGCCGGCTCGAGTTGTTGTTGCCCCCGCAACACCGATCGGGATGGCTCTGCAATCAACGGAGGCGAGGATCCGGTACGTTCCGACCCAGCCGCCGCCGTCCCCGCGTCTCTCTCTGCGGCCACCCGCGTCTCCTGACGTCTCCAGTTTCTCGCAGGTTGCTCCCGGCGAGGTCCCGGCGGTGGTGGCGAGCTGCCCTCCCGACGACGCGCTCGTGGAGATCCTCTCGCGGGTCCCGGTCAAATCCCTCTGCCGATTCAAGTGCGTCTCCAAGGCCTGGCGCGACCTCATCTCCGACCGCCTCCGCTGCCGGCGGCGGTTCCGCCCCGGCCGGACCCTCGAAGGGTTCTTCTACCACGACCACCGCAACTACGACGGCGGCGTTGGCGGCGACAGCTTCCCCAAGTACTATGCTCAACTCATCAACCTGTCCGGCAGATCGGCGCCTCTCTTCGAGTTCTCCTTCCTTAATCAGGCTGGTATCGACATTGGAACTCTTGGTAGCTTCATCTACTTTGGAACTCTTAGCTTCATTCTCTGGCCTTTAGCACCGGGTTGATCTAAAATCCGGTGCTAAAGGCCCCCAATTTTCGTTTGGCGCCAGTTACGGCCTTTAGCACCGGGTGTTGTATAGACCCGGTGCGAAAGGGCCTTTAGCACCGGGTCGTGGCTGCACCCGGTGCTAAATGCACCGGATCTATATAGCCTCGCGCCGCCCCCCGCCCCGCAGCACTTCGTCTTCCCCCAAACCGCCGGCCCTCCTCCTCGCCTCGCCCCCGCCGCCGTCGTGAGGCGCTGGCCGACAGAGCCCTCCGTCAAGGTACGGTAGCATGCCCACCTCACCTGATTCGGCTTGATGCGAGGGTAATTTGGGATCTGTTGCTGTGGGCGATCGATCCTTCCCCGTGGATTGGTGCTTGTTTGCAGGCCGATGCGTTCGATCTTGTTGGATTACCCATGATCCAGAACACCCTGGCCGGATTCAACACGTCCCTCGTCTGCTACGGTCAGCGGGCCAGGTACTTTGCTAAATGCTAATCCAAAGGAGTCGGTTTCCTGTTCTCTACTTCTCTATTCCTGTTTTCTGATGCAAATATGTACGTGTTGTTGAATGCTTCTAGTGTGGCACACGCATGGGGAGCGGAGGCAGCTGGGAGTGGATCGAGGCACACACTTTTCTTTTCTTCTTTTGTTGAACTGGCGGAGGCTTCTCTTTTTCTAATCTCTCTGTAATCTAAATTTCTATGTTGAATCTACGTTGAATCTTGAATGTTGTAATTGTTGGATCTTAAATGTTGTGATGTAAATTAAGATATTTCTACTCTTAATTTCTTTCTTTCCTCTTATATCTACTCTCACCTTCTTCTTTTTTCTGTTCTTGAAGAATAAGAACAAAAAATTTTGTTTCTTGTTCTTGAAGGACGGAGAAAGACGACGGTGAGCTAGAAAAGAGAGGAGAGGGAAAGAGACGGAGAGTACAAAAAATATTTATTTTTTGCGCGTAAAATTTTTAGCACCGGGTTGTGTCTGGACCCGGTGCTAAAGGCCCTGCTAAAGGCGCTGCGGGGCAGGCCCTTTAGCACCGGGTCGTGGCTGCACCCGGTGCTAAAGGGACCCTTTAGCACCGGTTATTCAACCCGGTGCTAAAGGGGTACTCCTTTAGCCTCGGATTAGTTGCACCGGGTGGGAAAACCCGGTGCTAAAGGGCTTTCCCACCCGGTGCAGATGTCGATCATTCTGGTAGTGTAAGGAGATTCATTCTTTTTTTTCAGAAATCCCCTCTTCTTCCTCCTCGAGCCCCTATCACAAGACCAAGCAGATCTCATCTTGTAGAAGACTCTGAGAGGATCTATCTAATGACATGGCTGGTTGGCGGATGTGATCTATTCTCGTGTCAGGTCGCTTTCGTTCTTCTCCCTGCATTTTCTTCACTACTACAGCTCCTACACATAAATCAAAGAAGCACCATAGGAAACCTGAACCAGTAAACCTAGCTACTAGAAAACCTAGTAGAAACTAACTTATACTAGCTACAACTTACAAGATACACCTTCGATTGATGGGTTCCCTCTCCTCTAATCCCAGCTCCAGATAGGTGGCCAGAGGCGAGGGGCCACCGGAATCGACGCCGGAGAAAATGGAGTCGCCTTGTCGCTTGGAGAGAAGGGGAAGACTATCAAGGATTCTACTTCTAGGTTACCATTTTTACTCACCAGGTGTTGAGGATTTTTGTGATGGTGGCTGAGCAAGGTCATGGTGGCTGGCAGCCAAGACGCCTTATTCCAGGTGTTGAGAATTTTTGTAATGGGCCTACTACCTTTGGGCCTCCAATGGTGCTGAACAAGGTTTTTTATTTCGTTTTTCATTTTTTCGGTGGCCGGTAAAATCACCGAAAATCTTGAATTTCGCGAAATTTGTTGAAAAAATCTGATCAAATATTTGGTCAACTTTTAAAATTTTAATATCAAAACATGTTACTAAAATTATTGTACACATAGAATAACCAAAAAACAATTTAGCTAAGTGGTTTGGGACTTCTAAGACGACTCGAGATCCTAGTTTCGAGTCCTAAGTGCTTCCTCTTTTGTTTTTTATTTTCTAGAACATGTAGACCCCAGTTGTCAGTGACTAATAAAATAGAAAAAATAGCGTGTTTGAGGAATTCGAACACATGACCTATTAGAGCCGTTTTTCATTTTTTTTATTTTCCAGAACATGTAGACCCCAGTTGTCAGTGACTAATAAAATAGAAAAAATGGCGTGTTTGAGGAACTCGAACACAGGACCTATTAGAGCCGAAAGAGGGTTGTTACCACCACACCATATGTTTTTACATAAAATTCATAGCCAGCGAAATTTTGGTCGAATTTTACTTTTCTCATCCACCATCGAAAAATGCAAAATTTCCCTGAATTTTTGTCAAAATTTTTAACCTTGGTGCTGAGATGGACCTTGGACGATATGCACAATCTATCATTTAATCTATACTATAAGGATTCAGTAGAATTGAAATTTTTGTTACCTGAAAAAAAACTCTCCCACCCCTCATAGAGGTCCCACCTGTCAGGCCTTTTCGTGGACCCGAAAAAAAATTGTATTGAGAAGGGGTGAATCCACATCCTCTAAATTTTTTTTGTCACCCAACTTTATTTTACCCGCCCACCGTATCCACCCTCGGTTCCTGCCTTACTTATTAACTTCCGAGAGTCCTGTCGTATTACATTAGAGTTTCCCTGACGTGTATTAATTTCCGATTCATTAAGTTCCAAGAGTTCCTTCCGAGAGTTCCTGCTGTATTACATCAGAGTTTAAGCGTGCTCGAGTTCCTGGCGTATTACATCAGAGTTTAAGCGTGCTCATATGACATATCATGCTTTTTTCACCTTCCACAACCAGCCACACCGCCGATGCTTTGGTTTCCGTGTGGTCCTCGCTGCCGTGATTTCTTGCTGCCGTCGTGATTTCTTGCTGCCGGGAGGACTGGGAGATCGACCTCACCAAGCTCGAGATTAGGTACGTCATCACGCAGGGCACCTACGGTACGGTGTATCACGGCACGTATGATGGGCAGGATGTCGCAGGTACCCCGAGATTTTTCTCTCATCGTTCTTTGTTTCCAGTGTCCTTGCATGAGATTATTCAGGTTTAGAATTATTGGTCTTCAGTAGATAGTTCGATGGTTTACTCATCTGAGCAGGCTAACAACCTAACATGACAATTGATCCAAGTTGATCTGGTTAGATGAGACGACATACATGTATAGCCAGGTCATACCATGCAATTCTTGATTCAGTTCGCACATTACATGAATGCATTAGGCCATTAGCTAGGTCTTATGATTTTTCATAACACAGGAATAACAGCTTGTCGTTACCTCCTGATGACGATGGCGTGTCTGTTGAGTTGAATGGCCAGGACGGGAGATCGTGCGACTCTCGACGAAAGTCTCGGTGGCCGCTGAAAACCCGACGGCCGCGTCCTGCATGTGGCACTCCGCCACTCCGGCGGCCCTGAAGTCTCGCGTTCCTGCAGCCGCCATTGGGATCGGCGGCGCAGCGCTACATGGCGCTGCCGTCTCGTCAACATCCTCCTCGACTGCAGGGAAGGATGTGTGCTCGTTGGATATTGGGCTGTGAAGACCAAAGACAACTAAGAGCTTAGCAAAAGGGGAGACAAATCGAGACTAGCAACGAGGCTCTGACACGCGAACTGATCAAGATCAGGCAATGGTTGGAGCAGCTGGCCGGTACATAGCTCCAGTACTGTATACAGTCTTTGATTCGATCTTTCCTAACGCAACAACAGTAGAGTTGGATCCACGCAAAGCCACCGCCGGCGGCACCATCGTCTCATTGCTGGAGGGCATCATCTTCGACGTTCTAACCAGACAGCCGGTGAAGCAGCTCTGCCGACTCCGGTGCATGTGCAACGGGTGGCGCGCCCTCATCTCTGATGAGACCTTCGTCGCCGCGCCGCTCATCACCGGTGTGTTTAGACCCTGATGCTTCGTCGAGGAGTACGTTCGAGCTGCAAGCGGGCGACGGCGGCGTTCACCTCCCTCCTAAGGTAGCCGACATGGTCCTCCGCCACCTCCCGTACGGACCCCAATCCCTCGACGTCGCTCGTCTGGCTGAGAGAAGCTAACGGAGGGGGGAAATTCGTGAGATCTGCTTCGGATCATGCGTGCGCGCTCGGGAATCAGAGGGTTCCACAGATAGCTTCGTTGAATTGTAAGTTTCGCATGACCAAATCCGTTTAAACAAACCTGCTTAGCGTGTAAATTTGTTGAGCATGTTATGCATGTTGTATTTTTTTCTGCTAACTGGATTTGAGGGTTGCTACTTCTATTTCTACGAGGATTAGTACTTTGAATAGGTTGTTTTGTAATTACTTGAAGCTTGATGTTAGGAAGAGTACAGCTACGTTTGTTCAAATTTCTGCATGCACTACGGGAAACCCGGCATATGCCGAGTGTCCAGCACTTTGCCGAGTGCATTATGTCGGGCACTCGACAAAGAAAGCCTTTGCCGAGTGTCCTACGCAAGACACTCGGCATAGACGGGACACTCGGCAAAGACGAGTTTTGCCGAGTGTCAGGCCAACGACACTCGGCAAACTACTTTTTTGCCGAGTGTCAGGCCAGAGACACTCGGCAAAGAAGACGCACGTGCTCGTCACGCGACACGCCCGGCGACGGCCGTCCGCGGCCGTCCGCGGCCGTTTGGGAGGCCCCTGCTTTGCCGAGTGTCAGGTCAACGACACTCGGCAAAGAGCACCTTTGCCGAGTGTCAGGTCAGAGACACTCGGCAAAGGCGCAGCACGTGTCCGGCATGTGCCGCGCGTCCACACGACCGTTGACGGACGTTTGGATGGTCACAGCTTTGCCGAGTGTCCTAGAGTAGACACTCGACAAAGAGGTGGCACATGCACTGCACATGGTTAGCGAGGCCCGGGGTTGAACTTTTGCCGAGTGTCACCATAGACACTTGGCAAAAATATTTGAAAATTTGAAAATATTCTTAAAAAATATTTGAAAATTTGAAAATATTCATAAAAGTTTGAAAATTTGAAAATATTTTTGAAAAACTTCATCGGTTTGCCGAGTGTTACCAAGCAACACTCGGCGAAGCCTAGTCTTTGCCGAGTGTCCACTGTGCAACACTCGGCGAAAGAGCCCTTTGCCGAGTGTTTCTTAATAAACACTCGGCAAAGTGGGGACCTTAGTTTTTAAACTTATGTTTTTGGGCTCCAACTTTATTTTTTTCAGTGATACTTGTCAAAGGCTCTTTATATCTTATGTGGAGCCCGTGGGAAGAAGTTGAGATGATTTTGAAACGTTTATATATACGGCCCTTTCTAATCGGAGCATGTGTGTAGAAGTTTCAGAGAGTTGAGAAGGAGACAGCTAGATTTCGAAATATGTGAAGTTGAATTAGAGTTTGAGTTCATAACTTTTTCTATAGGTAATAGACGATGTAGACTGCTTCATTTGAAGTTATCATATTTTTCCAGACCCATTTGATATTTTTTAAATTATTTTTACGTCCTTCTCCGCATAAAATAATGAAATATATGAAAGAATTATGAGGTATATAGGCATGAAATAATAAAAAAATTTTATTGAAGCATAAAATATGCATTGTTGAATGTATTTGACAATATATTTTGATGTCTACTTTTCAAATTTGAAAAAATTGGTATGTTTCAAATGTTTTGAGAATTGTTTGCCGAGTGCTACACTTGGTAAACAGCACCTTTGCCGAGTGTCAGGACATGGACACTCGGCAAAGAGGACCTTTGCCGAGTGCCTGCTTGATGGCACTCGGCAAAGAGGAGGCCACGAGGGTTGGCCGGACCGCGGACGCGGGCCACGTCATTGGCCGACATGGCACCTTTGCCGAGTGTAGGCACTCGGCAAAGGCATGTTTGCCGAGTGCCTTGAGCTAGACACTCGGCAAACAGGCCACGTGACACACCTCCTCGGCCGCGCGCGGCCACGTCAGCGGCCAGCGCGCGGCCACGTGGCCGATCTGTTTGCCGAGTGTCGGATCTACGACACTCGGCAAAGAGGGGGGTGCGCCGGGGGACTTAACCACCCACGCGCCCCCAACCCTATCTACACGCACACACGCACACATGCACACACACACACACGTACCTGTCTCTTATACACATCTAGATGTGTATAAGAGACAGGGCCAT